>JAIEZT010000384.1:323506-343031 GCA_019594935.1 Periophthalmus modestus | reverse complement strand
TGCTGTGAAACAATGTAGATCCTTAATTAATAAACGACCAGAAAAGGACAAAAAGAATCAATTAAATGAAGCAGGATTTCTGTACGACTAATGAACTATTTATAAAATTCAAAACATATTCAAATTTACACGACATAGTTAAGGTTAAAAAGAATCGGTTGTCAATTCAGTTTTGTGTTGTGAATACGATGGATTTTTCCTGTAGGGGGGTCAGTCCTTCTTTAAAATGACAGAGAGCACTTACTAGTATTGTAAGAGATTGTGCACATTCGGTTTGAATCCAAGGAAATAATAAGACATAATTGACATAACGACGAGTACTGTGTTTGAGGAATAAGAATTGTGAGCTATACGATCTCACTGATGAATTTAAATTAATTATAAAAATCTCGTAAATAAAAAAAAAAATGAAAGCATGAAATTCATTCATTGCATATACTTTGTCCGTGGGCCTATGAGCAAAGATATTGTGTTGAAGACCTATAGATTGTGTACTGTTTGTGGAGGTTGTGTGTGTACAGGTGGGCTGACATAAGCAGCTTCAGGCCTGCTCCTTTTATGGTTGGAATTAAATGAAGGAAATGTTTTTGTTTGTTTTTTTTTCAAAAAAGAAAAATGTAAACAACCAAAATAAAATTTTTCATTCATTCAAATGGAGCAAAGGATCATGGTCTATGTAGTTCTTGTTTTTTTAGCTGTTGCTGCAATAAAACAAAGTATTTAAGTAAAGGATGTTATGATCCAGTTGTACTGACAGCCCCAGTTTTTATTACGGAAACATTTTGAGATGACGACGAATCTGTAGCAGAGAGTAGAGACACAGTGTGGAGGGACATGTTTCACTTTGATACTTGTGTCTTTTTAAAGGAACAACTGCACAGAGAAAAAATGTATTACTAAAAACTTCATTTTTTTGAGGGAGAAAGCATCGAGTCGTCTCAAGTCACAGAGTCAAGTCCAAAGTCCCACCTCCACTTCTCTGTATCACACGACGTCTCCATGCTAGAATGTTTTCACCTAAATATGCAGGATTTGTGTGTTGAACACATGTGTGAATGAAACAAAAACACAACTCAGGAAACATAACTTCAGAAAACACCAGCGCAACATGGACCTTTAAAGATTCTCAAACATGTAAGAATCACTTCAAATCAGCCACAACTTCAGGGACTGAATGAGAAGAAACCACCACTATCACAGGCTTAAAAACACTTTGTATATTTTTAAAATCAGACCTATTCTGCAAATATATTCTCAGAGTACTTTCTAGACATTACTTTACTCCTACTTGAGTACTTTATTCTGTACAGCATATTACTTGAGGTAAACACTTTTAATTGAGTATATATATAGTACAGTGTAAAAGTACTTTTACTGAACTGAATAATAGAACTCTCTGTGTTAGACATAGTCTGGTCCTTGTTAGTCCTGGTTTAGACCTGGTTTAGACCTGGTTTCGAGACCTGGTTTAGAGTTCCTGGTTTAGACCTGGTTTAGTCCTGTTAGACCAGTTTGTCCTGGTTTAGACTCTGGGTTAGACTTGGTTTAGACTGGTTTAGACCTGGTTAGTCCTGTTTGAGTCCCCGGTTCAGTCCCGGTTTAGTCCTGGTTTAGACCTGGTTTAGTCCTGGTTTAGTCCTGGTTTAGGTCCTGGTTAGACATGGTTTAGTAGATCCTGGTTTAGACCTGGTTACTCCTGGTTTAGGGTCCTGGTTTAGACCTGGTTTAGACCTGGTTTAGTCCTGTTTAGTCTGGTTTAGTCCTGGTTAGACCTGGTTGAGTCTGGTTTAGACCTGGTATTACTCCTGGTTTATTCCTGGTTTAGACCAGTTTAGTCCTGTTTAGTCCGGCGTTTAGTCCTGGTTTAGTCCTGTTCAGTCCAATTTAGTCCTGGTTTAGTCCTGGTTTAGTCCTGGTTTAGTCCTGGTTTAGTCCTGGTTTAGTCCTGGTTTAGTCCTGGTTTAGACATGGTTTAGTCCTGTTTAGTTTTCGGTTTCAGTCCCGGATTCAATCCCGGGTTCAGTCAGTCCGGTTCAGAGGTCCCGGTTCAGTCCCGGTTTAGACTTGTTTAGTCCTGGTTTAGTCCTGGTTTAGGGAGTCCTGGTTTAGACCTGGTTTAGTCCAGGTTTTAGACCTGGTTTATCCTGGTTTAGTCCTGGTTTAATCATGGTTTTTTCCGTCCTGGTTTAGTCCTGGTTTAGTCCTGGTTTAGTCCTGGTTTAGACCTGGTTAGGTCCTGGTTTAGTCCTGGTTTAGTCCTGGTTTAAGTCCGGTTTAGTCCTGGTTTAGTCCCGGTTTAGTCCCCGTTTAGTCCCCGGTTTCGAGCCCGTTTTGTCCCGGTTTAGTCCCGATTTAGCCTGGTTAGTCCAGTTTTAGTCCTGGTTAGACCTGGTTTGTAGTCCTGTTTAGTCCTGGTTTAGTCTGGTTTTAGTCCTGTTTTAGTCCTGGTTTAGTCCCTGGTTTAGTCCTGGTTTAAGTCCTGGTTTAGTCCCTGCTTTAGTCCCGGTTTTTGTCCTGGTTAGTCCTGGTGTAGTCTGCTTGAGGTAGTCCTGGTTTCAGTCCTGGTGTAGTCCGGTTTAGACTGGTTTAGGGCCTGGTTTTAGTCCTGGTTTAGTCCTGGTTTGTCCTGGTTTATACCTGGTTTAGTCCTGGTTTAGACCTGGTTGGGTCCTGGTTTAGTCCTGGTTTAGTCCTGGTTTAGTCCGGGTTTTAGTCCTGGTTGAGACCTGGTTCAGTCCTGGTTTAGTCCTGGTTTAGACACCCCCCCATGGTTTAGTCCTTGGTTTAGTCCTGGTGTAGTCCCTGCTTTCGTCCAGGTTTAGTCCTGGTTTAGTCCTGGTTTAGGTCCTGCTTTAGTCCTGGTTTAGTCCTGGTTTAGTCCTGGTTTAGACCTGGTTTAGTCCTGGGTTTAAGTCTGGTTTAGTCCCTGGTTTTCGTCCTGGTTTAGTCCTGTTTATTACCTGGTTTAGATCCTGTTTAGACCCTGGTTTTAGTCCTGGTTTAGTCTGGTTTAGTTCCTGGTTTAGTCCGGTTTATTTGTCCTGGTTAGACCTGGTCAGTCCTGGTTTAGTCCTGGTTTAGACCTGGTGTAGTCCCTGGTTTAGTCCTGTTTAGTCCTGGTTTAGTCCTGAGCACAGGACACATTCTCGTACTTCCTGGTTCTGGATGTTCTGTGCATTAAAATCACCTGTAACTAAACCATCAAAGTGCAGACGACAGAAAGACATAGTCTCTCTCTCTCTTTCCCTCTCCCCTCCATCACTCTCTGTCTCTCTCTCTCCTCTCCTCGCTCTCTCTCTCCCTCCTCCATCTCTCTCTCTCTTCCTCTCTCTCCCTCACTCTCTCTCTCCTCTCCCCTCTCTCTCTCTCTCCTCCTCTCTCTCTCTCTAGATTTGTGGATAAACGTGTGAACTGTCACTCTCTAGTAAGTACTTTTAATAGTACTTTTAATAGTACTTTTAATCGTACTTTTAATAGTACTTTTAATAGTACTTTTAATAGTACTTTTCTGACTTATCTCTCAGACTTTTGACTCTCCAACAGATCTGACCTGTAACTTGACCTGGTTAGCATCACCTGATCATCTCCCATGGAGACAGAGAATTTTGTACAAAACACAATACTATACAGGCTGCCTTACTTTTACTACTACTATTACTACTACTAACTACTACTACGAACAAAGTAAAAGTAGAATATTTGTTCTGATAGTCTGAGACCTGCTGAAAAGGCTGAGGTTTATTTTTAACACATTGATAAGTGAACAAACAAAAATATACAAAAAACAAACAAACAAACAAACGTGAAGCTTTATTAGATCTGACACACAATACCTTTTACTTTTTCCTCTTTCCGAACTTTTTAAACAGGTACTTTACATACTTTTACTTCAGATGATTTATTCAGTGATACAACGACTATTATTTCTATATGACTTTGGCAGTTTGTCTTTGAGGAAATAAACCATTAGAAAAGAAATCTCTTGTCAAATCTACGTCAAAATATAATCAACATTTACAAAGTGATTTTTGTACAGATTTGATTTGTTGTATTTTACACAGAGGAGGGTGAGTCTGTCACAGAGACACTGAGGAGTCAGACCAGAGCATAAACCCAGGGAACAGAGGCTGAGTGAAGGTGGTGTTGAAGGTGTGGAGGTGGGTCAGTTGGTCAGAGGAGACTGTGTAGAAGGTACAGAGAGCCAGCAGGCACAGTCCACAAACACTGAGACTGTCCCAGAAGAGAGGAGCAGGACTGAGGGAGGGGGTGTGTGTTTGTTATTATGATGAAACATAGAAACCATCTTTAGAACAGGACAGACTCCAGGACTGATCATTGTGTCCAAACAAACTGTCATGACTGTTTCCTTTCCTTCTGATTCTTCTGTAAGATACACTGATATATAAACCCTTCCTCTCCACTGGACCTCCCTAGTAACAGCGACCAGTCAGACCAGTGGAACACAGGATTGAGACCAGTAGTCAAATCTGTCCTGATGATCTGGATACAGCTGCTTCTCTGTCACATGTGTCACCTTCTGTTGTTGTCAGACAGTTTTGAGGTTTATCTGAGCTGTGTTTGGATCCAGAGTGAGATCACAGAAATCTGATGGAGAGAAGACACAACACAGCAGCAGTTAGTTCCCATGTGAGACACACATTTAATTAGTTTAATATGGAAAAATCTATTCATGAAAGATGGATTTAAAGTCAATTATTTATGATGAATGTGTGGAGTGAACGAATAATGACTTCAGTGTAGCGCTTTGAGAGGCTTTGATAGCGCATTACAAATGTAAGGCATTATTATTATTATTATTATTATTATTATTATTATTATTATTATTATTATTTTTATTATTATTATCATTATTTCATTTCTGACTCATTGCAGTCTTGTATTTGGCTGATGTTTCTTTTGCATCAGCTCTTATTTCCTTTAGTTTCAGAGCCTCACACACGTCTATTTCAGATGATTTTCAGTGTAAAACTTGAGTTTGTTGCTGCAGTGACAAAGTGCAGCTCCAGTTCTGACGTCACTCCCACACATTCCTACACTCCTCTGTCTCCATGACACAGACTTTCTCCTTTAAAAATGTCTCTATATGAATCCACAGTCACTTGTGCTTTTGTGTAGACAGTCCTGATCCAACAGCTGAGCCTGTGTCAGTGTGGCTCCAGGGCTCCTCCTTTGCCTCCTCCTTTGCTCCTCCTTTGCTCCAGCAGCAGTAGTTCTGATGGGGCTTGGTGCTCCTCCTTGCTCCAGCAGCAGTAGTTTCTGATGGGGCTTGGTGCTCCTCCTTTGCTCTCCAGCAGCAGTAGTTCTGATGGGGCTTGGTGCTCCTCCTTTGCTCCAGCAGCAGTAGTTTCTGATGGGGACTTGGTGCTCACGGGGCTGAGACATGTGGCTCTGTGTTTCAGGAGCTTGTTCACAGCTTCTGTCTTTTGCCAGTGTTTGTGTGATATATCTGTTGTTGTTCTAGTGATGAGGAGGACTGGCAGCAGAGGCACAGCTCAGAGGAGAACAGGGGATTGGTTTAAATCCACTGTCTCCAGAAGAAGAATGAAGATCACTGTTGTACATGTTTGAGCTGAAACATGAGTGCAGTTACACAGCTCCAGACTGGACTCTTCAGGATCTGCTTCTGGAGTCAGTCGTGGACACAGCTGTGGACCTCACAGTCTGAGTCTCTCACACAACAATATATCTTCTATGTGAGGCTCCTGGGACCATTTTATACATTTAAATAAGTGTCTGTTTCAAATGGAGTAAAATCAACACTTACACTTTTTGAGTCCTGGTGTCAACCTCTGAGCTCCAGCATAGTCCAGTCTGAAACACACGACATCAGACTGAAACACACGACATCAGACTGAAACACACGACATCAGACTGAAACACACGACATCAGACTGAAACACACGACATCAGACTGAAACATCAGAGTGGAAACACACGACATCAGACTGAAACACACGACATCAGACTGAAACACACGACATCAGACTGAAACACACGACATCAGACTGAAACACACGACATCAGACTGAAACATCAGAGTGAAACACACGACATCAGACTGAAACACACGACATCAGACTGAAACACACACGACATCAGACTGAAACACACGACATCAGACTGAAACACACGACATCAGACTGAAACATCAGAGTGAAACACACGACATCAGACTGAAACACACGACATCAGACTGAAACACACGACATCAGACTGAAACACACGACATCAGACAAACAGGCGACATCAGACTGAAACACACCACATCAGACTGAAACACGCGACATCAGACTGAAACACACGACATCAGACTGAAACACACGACATCAGACTGAAACACACGACATCAGACTGAAACACACACACATCAGACTGAAACACACAACATCAGACTGAAACACACAACATCCCCCCAGACTGAAACACGCGACATCAGACTGAAACACACATCAGACTGAAACACGCGACATCAGACTGAAACACACGACATCAGACTGAAACACACCACATCAGACTGAAACACAACACATCAGACTGAAACACACGACATCAGACTGAAACACGCGACATCAGACTGAAACACACGACATCAGACTGAAACACACCACATCAGACTGAAACACACGACATCAGACTGAAACACGCGACATCAGACTGAAACACACGACATCAGACTGAAACACACCACATCAGACTGAAACACACGACATCAGACTGAAACATCAGAGTGAAACACACGACATCAGACTGAAACACACCACATCAGACTGAAACACACCACATCAGACTGAAACACACGACATCAGACTGAAACACACATCAGACTGAAACACACGACATCAGACTGAAACACACGACATCAGACTGAAACACACGACATCAGACTGAAACACACCACATCGACTGAAACACACATACAGTCTAACACACACACATTAGGGGGCGGGCCTCTGTGTAGGGGCGGGGCCTATGTGTAGGGGCGGGGCCTCTGTGTAGGGGGCGGGGCCTCTGTGTGTAGGGGCGGGGCCTCTGAGTAGGGGTGTGGGGCCCTCTGTATAGGGGGCGGGGCCTATGTGAAGGGGCGGGGCCTCTGTGTAGGGGGCGGGGCCTGTTGTACAGACTGAGCGACAGAGACAAGTCTGAGCTCCATCTGAGTTTTTAAATGATCCACAAAGACCCAGGAATCAGTGAGAAACAGCCGCTAAAGTCTTCAAACCCAGAGTGGATCAATAAATAAGTGAATATGTGCGCGGGGAGTTAGCCATGGAGTTTTCAGCACTGTAACGTGTGGTAGTGGTCAGGCAGAGAGCGCTAGCTACAGCCATTAACATGTGCTCTGGGACAGAAGAAGAACAAGACTTGTAGATTTACTCTGATACTTGGTTTATTCCACATTTATAAACCAAACAATGCCAGGTCTCCACGGCAACAAGAATCAGACATGAAAGAGATGAGTCCGTTTTATACCTGTACCACACATTACTTGAGCTGTAGAGCCACAGGTGTGTGTCCATAACACAGCACTGAACAAGTGATGACCTGTGACCTTACAGTACATTACAAATAGAGAGGCGCCACCATATGGTGCTATCAGTTACTACAACACAAATACACTGGTAATACTGACTGTTACAGCACGTGTCAGAGATGTGGACTTTTAAATACTACTAAAACACACAGATTTACTTCACAATAATCCAGGACTGGATCTACCAGAACTGAACAGGACTAAACCAGGATCATAATGAGCAGAAAGGAGCAGCAGACACAGGACGAGCACAGGACTTAGGTGTATGTCTGTATATATCTCCTCATCCTCAACACGTGCTCAGGTTAGAGACCCAGTCCCGTCAGAACCCCACCCTGAGTCCTGCACAGTGACCCTCAGATCCAGACTGAGACCAGGAGAAGGACCAGGTCTAAACCCAAGATCCAGGGCTCAGCCCAACCCCATCTAGCTCTGGTACAGTCCTCACACCTCTGTCTATAAGGCTCAACAGGGGAAATATACAGGTATAAATACAACTACTATAAATACTACCACAATTATTCAGGTTTGTTCACCTTAGTTCATTTGAGCTGAAAGAGAAAACATTGAACTTTGTGACAGTTTTTTGATTCTTGTGAGTCGGAGTAATCACAGAAATATGAACCATAACCAGGTCCAACATCTGGACCAAAGCAGATGAGCTGGGAGTGGCCTGAGGGTTGGTGGTTTCTCTGCCTTTGTGCCCTAATGGCCTCACCTCCAGTGTGCTGCTGTGTGTGTGGTTCTGCCTTTGACAGACAGCAGGGGGCGTTCTCACCTGACAGACAGCAGGGGGCGCTGGTCCTGTAGAGCGGTCAGGAGCTCTGCTGAGGGTCCTGGATGGTTGTAGCTCAGGTCTAACTCTCTCAGGTGGGAGGGGGCGGAGCTCAGAGCTGAGGCCAGAGCAGCCCGCCCCTCTGTGAGACCAGACATCCAGACAGCCTAAAGACACAGCATTACACTCATGTGGACACAAGGGGGCAGAGTGCATCATGGGAGCTCCTCACCTGAGAGTCTCCAGTCTGCAGGGGCGCGCTCTTCAGTCCGAACACAGCAGCTCCACTCCTGAGTCCTGGAGGTCGTTGTGACTGAGATCCAGGTGTGTGAGACTGGAGGAGCTGAGGACTGAGGCCAGAGGCCCACAGCTGTGAGGGGACAGTCCACAGAGGGACAGACTGAGGAGACAGAGGGACATTAGAGACTAGAACCACCACACAAGAGTTTAAGTCTCAGTCTATGTGGGCCGGTGCTGGGCTTGTTTGACTCCAGACGTGAGAGATGTGAGAGGGGCGTGGCTGAAGGCAGCTCCGCCCCTCACATCTGTCCCATCTGACACAGAGAGACTCTGTGGCTCTGTGAGGAGCGGTCAGGGGCCCACACTTCCTGTGCAGTGAGTCGTTTCAGTTTCAGTTTTGTTTCATCGTGGGGGACAAAGCACCATTACTGTTAATTCTCGTGGCCCTTTCAAAACAAAACCTTCTGCTCTGACAAACTGCAGAATGGGACTTAGTGTGAAATGTTTTTTAAAATGACAAAGCACTAACTCTGAACAAAACCCCAAAACCTGACCTGTCCAGAGCATCAGAGAGTTCAGCTGATTTTTAGACATAAATGATGCATTGAACTGGACATTTTACTTGAAGTAAATAATTGAACATAGAAACTGTACAGGCCTGTTGTTTGATGCAGAGTTTTAAGTATAGATGATCTCACCAACTTAAGTAAATATAATCCTCGGGGACAAACCCTCCAGCCCTCTACACATTTACATCATTTGTGTCGGCCACGCTGAAAAAGAGGACTGGAGGATTATTAATGGGCTGTTGCATTTCAAGTTCTCCCAGTAGATTTCAGAGCCCCACTCCACCCCTGCATTTAACCCCAAAATGAGACTAATAAAAGTCCCATATCTTGATGTTAGTTTTATCAAATATTGTTTTTCCATGCGACTACCAGCAGTTATGTAATAATAGTGAATAATATTAAACCCCTCTGACCTGAGCTGGTCCAGTTTACAGTGAGGACTCTTCAGACCAACAGACAACATCTCCAGCCCTGAGTCCTTCAAGTCGTTGAGACTGAGATCCAGGACTCTCAGACTAGAGGACTGGGAGCTGAGGACTGAGGACAGAGCTTCACAGCTTCATAAACAACTTCTACATAAACATGGTTTATGTAGAAGTTGAATCAAACCATCCTCTGTTAAACAAAGTTACTCACAGAGCTTTGTTGGAGGCCTTGACCACTGGCCAGCAGCCTCAGGAGAGCCTCCTCTGAAGCACAGTATTTCTTCAGCTCAAACTGCTCCAGAACTTCTTCTGATGACAGTAAGATGAAGGCCAGAGCTGACCACTGAGCAGGAGACAGTCCCACCTTCAGACAGACGTCCTGAACTCAGGTACTGTTGGATCTGCTCCACCAGAGAACGATCATTCAGTTCATTCAGACAGTGGAGCAGGTTGATGCTCCTCTCTGCAGACACATCCTCACTCAGCTTCTTCTTGATGTACTCAACTGTTTTTCCTTTTGGTCTGGGAGCCACTTCCTGTCTGTTTCATCAGACCTTGTAGAAGGCTCTGATTGGTCGAGAGAGAAAGGCCCAGGAGGAAGCGGAGGAGCAGGTCCAGATGTCCATTTGGACTCTGCAAGGCCTGGTCCACAGCTGTCTGGTAAAACTGGACTGATTTACTGCCAAAAATATTTGTCCTTGTGTTTCTTCTCTGAGAGCAGGTTGATCTTAGAGCTGATGAAGGTCTGATGGACATGAAGAGCAGCCAGAAACTCCTGCACACTCAGATGGATGAAGCAGTAGACCTTGTCCTGGTACAGGCCTGGCTCCTCTCTAAAGACCTGTGTGAACACTCCAGAGTACACTGAGGCCGCTGCAGCGTCCAGCCCACACTCTCTCAGGTCACACTCGTAGAAGATCAGGTTTCTTTCTGCAGCTGCTCAAAGGCCAGTTTTCCCAGAGACTCCACCATCTTCCTGGTCTCTGGACTCCAGTGTGGGTCTGTCTCAGATCCTTCTTCATACTTGATGTTCTTCACTTTGGCCTGAACCACCAGGAAGTGGATGTACATCTGAGTCAGGGTCTTGGGCAGCTCTCCTCTCTCTCTGCTTTTCAACACATGCTCCAGGACTGTGGCAGTGATCCAGCAGAAGATCGGCATGTAGCACATGATGTGGAGACTTCTGGACGTCTTGATGTGGGAGATAATTGTGTCGGCCTCGTCACTGAACCTCTTCCTGAAGTACTGCTCCTTCTGTGGGTCGGTGAACCCTCTGACCTCTGTCACCATGGAGACACACTCAGCAGGGATCTGATTGGCCGCCGCGGGTCGTGTGGGTTATCCAGAGGTGAGCGGAGGGAAGCAGGCTCCCCTGATGAGGTTTACCAGCAGCACGTGCAGTGAGGTGGACTCTCTGGGGTCGGTCAGGGCCTTGGTTTTGGTGAAGTCCAGAGGAAGTCTGCACTCGTCCAGACCGTCAAAGATGAAGAGCACCTGGAGGTCTTCAAAGCTGCAGAGTTCTGTTTGTGTTTGACTAAAGAAGTGATGAACAAGTGTCACCAAGCTGAAGCTTCTCTCCTTCAGCACATTGAGTGCTCTGAAAGTGAACGGGAACAGCAGCTGTATGTCCTGGTTGGCTTTGCCTTCAGCCCAGTCCAGACTGAACTTCTGAGTGAGCACTGTTTTCCCGATGCCAGCCACTCCCTTTGTCAGCACTGTTCTGATTGGTCCATGTGTGTGAGCTGGGCCTTTAAACATGTCTTCACATGTGATGACTGTCTCTGCTGGGTCTGGTTTCCTGGAGGCTGTTTCCATGTGTCTGACCTCATGTTCCTGGTTGACCTCTGAAGACCCTCCCTCTGTGATGTAGAGCTCTGTGTAGATCTGATTCAGAAGGGTGGGGTTTCCTGCTTTAGCGATGCCCTCAAACACACACTCAAACTTCTGCTGCAGGTTAGACTTCAGTTTACGTCGATAAACTCCAGAATAACTCCCTGAATGAAGACAACAGATACAGGCCTGAGTCTCAGAGAATATAAAACGACTGTGAGAACATTGTTAAATGTGTTAAATGGTCCTACTGCTCCTCAGACGCTCAGCCAGCTCCTTCTGCTTCATCCTCCTCAGGAAGTTCAGTGTGATCTTCAGAACAGCCTCACTGCTGCTCCTCTGCTCTTCATCCTCATCCTCCTCTGGCTCTAAGCATTCTGGGTAATCTGTACTCAGAACCTTGTGGAGCTTCTTCAGCTCCTTCTGGACAAAAGTGAAGATGTCCTCCTCCAGAAGCTGAACAGACACATTATAAACAACACAAATGCAGTCAGTGTCAGATCTGTGTGGAACAAGTTCTCATCCATCTGAACATTTACAAACTTTAGTGACAGACCTTAAATATGGAGTCCAGCTGTGTCTGATGGTGCTGACCACTGGAGACCTCTGGACCCTGCTGCTCCACTCTGTGAGAGAGACTCATCAAACACTTATGTTCATTTCAACTGTTTTATTCAACACTTGGGTAAACTCACGACTCTGTGGCAAAATTATGTGGCTCTTTCATAGACCTGTCACTCCTGAGGGACTCACAGATGGGACCAGGTTCAGACGGAGGATGTTTCTGGTGGATCCTGAGACACAGAAGAAAACACACTTCAGTCACAGTGACTCTTCTAAACACTTGTGTTCACCTCACTCCAGAATCTATCATCACAGACAATGTGTTTTGGTTCAGTCTGAGGTTTAATTTTCACAAAGTCAAACACAAACAACTATAAACACTGTTTATTGTGAAGACGTCTACTGTACATGTCAGAAGTGGAAACATCACAGAGACTGAACAGTCCATGAAGACAGAAAGAAAACATCTGTGTCCGTGTGTTACACCCGCTGGAGTCCTTCTGTAGTCCTGTTTTAGTCCTGTTTTAGTCCTGTTTTAGTCCTGGTTTAGTCCTGCTTTAGTCCTGCTTTAGTCCTGGTTTAGTCCTGGTTTAGTCCTGGTTTAGTCCTCGTTTAGTCCTGCTTTAGTCCTGCTTTAGTCCTGCTTTAGTCCTGCTTTAGTCCTGGTTTAGTCCTCGTTTAGTCCTGGTTTAGTCCTTGTCTCCTGCTGGTCCAGACTCAGGACTAAACCTGGTGAATCAGTGTTTGAGTTTTGTTCAGTTTAAACCTGGAACATTCTTCCTGAAGATGTGACACAGACTCGACTTTGACGATGTTTAAATCCAGACTCAAACGGTTCTGTTTATCTGTGCATATATGATTATTTATGTTTGTTTTATTGTGAGTTTAATGTCTTTCTTTTTCTGTAAAGCTCTTTAAATGACTTTGTGGATAAATTGTGTTATAATAAACTTGTCTCTTTTTCTGGACCGTGGCAGTTTTATCTGATTTATTAGTCAGTAACTTTCTTTCTTTCCTGACAGAAGTTTGTCGACTGTTGGCTCTTTAAGTCCCATTTTAATCCAGTTTCAGATCAAAAGTGTCTCTGTTGGAGAAACACAGTCGTTAAAGGCCTGTGACTTGAGCAGGTCCAGTGGGTGATGGGTCTGGACTAGGATCTCATAGAAGGACTTTTGTAGGACAAAGACATAAGTGTGTTGCATTTCCTGCTGCTGAGACGAGCATGAAGTTCCTCCTCACAGTCACAGAGTCATCTGCTGCAGCTCTTACACTTATGTTGAGTTTATACAAAACAACTCGTCCATATCATTCTAAAAAGGCTGTGAACATAAAGTCCTGACATTATGAGGTGAGTCTGACTTACTCTGGACCATCTTCTCTTTTAAAGTTAGTCCATAGTTCCATAGAGTCATCACTCTTGACTGAGGCCCTGGCCCCAGGAGCAGGTCTGTGGACACAGATGGAGCAGTGGCTTTAGTCTGAGCTCATGGAGAACAGTGGTGGAGTGTTAGTGATCCTCTCTTACCTGTGAGCTTTTATAGAGGGAGGGGCTCCGTACTCTCTGGTCTCTCTCTGATCCATGCTCAGTCCAGGGTCATGTGATCTCAGACCCTCAGGAGGAGCCGACGCATGAAGCCCACTGCAAAAAGTCCACTCCAAATCAGACATGTGTAAACATGTAAATCCAGACAGAACTTTGTACGACACAAGAAAACCTCACAACTAAATACACCAGAAATAAAGAGAAATAAAAAGACCACTTCAAATGTAATAAAATAGTAAATAATAGAAATGAAAAAGCCACAGAATGAAACAAAAGACACGACCAAAACCAAAGAGAGTCTCATTTTAGTTAAATCCACAGCCCAAAAGTCCAAATCAAAGTCATTTAAAACCATTAAAAACACAATTATGTTTATTCAACAACAAAGTCTATAACCAGGAAATAACCAGGAAATAAACCAGGATGAACCAGGTCTGAACTAAATCAGTATTAAACCAGGACTAAAGTTTAGGACTAAACCAGGACTAAACCAGGTCTAAACCAGGTCTAAACCAGGTCTAAACCAGGACTAAACCAGGACTAAACCAGGACTAAACCAGGACTAAACCAGGACTAAACCAGGACTAAACCAGGACTAAACCAGGACTAAACCAGGTCTAAACCAGGACTAAACCAGGACTAAACCAGGACTAAACCAGGACTAAACCAGGACTAAACCAGGACTAAACCAGGACTAAACCAGGTCTAAACCAGGACTAAACCAGGACTAAACCAGGACTAAACCAGGACTAAACCAGGACTAAACCAGGTCTAAACCAGGTCTAAACCGGGACTAAACCAGGACTAAACCAGGTCTAAACCAGGTCTAAACCAGGTCTAAACCGGGACTAAACCAGGACTAAACCAGGACTAAACTCAGTGTTAAATAGAATCAAACTAGTCAAACCTGAGCAGATGCGAAGAGTCCAAAGTGTCTCAGAGAAAAGTGCGTACCTGAAGTGGTTTGGGAGCATTCTACCTGTAGTGACTCAGAGCCGCTCCTCTATTGGCTGCAGTCCAGGTGGGCGGGCTCCTCACAGGTGAGTGACAGGAGGCTGCCCCTGAGCTCTGTGTCTGTGTCGGCCTCATTTAGTCTGACTCAGCTGAAATGAGCCAGTAGGACACAAATATGGAGGAGAGGAATGCTCCGGTTCTGATCAGACTAAACCAGGACTAAAGACAAACTCTCCATGATCTGTTCACTATTTACACCCCTGTTATCTACAACTGGGCCAGTCCAACACTGACACTTGAAACTACTGCATTTATACTTCATGTTCTGTGTAATAGGACCAGTGACTGTTCCACTGTTGATTCTGTAACTTTCTGTCGGTTAAATCAACAGTTTTGATCCGTCCTGTGAGGCCTCTGCTGCTGAGATTTAGAACTGTACAAACTTTAAAAGTGAATTGAATTAAAGTTATTATTAACAGTGACTTAACAGTGAATGTCCTGGAGGAAAACAACGTACAACAAGAACCACAGCAAACACAGCGCCACCTGCAGGACTCAGCAGAAGAAAACATGGGAGAGAAAGAAGAAGAAGCAGACGACACAGAGCACAGTGGACTGAGACAACCACAAATAAATAAAAACATCTAAAAGCTGTGAATCAAAGTGATGCAGAGGAAGCTCGGGGATCTCCTCTGTCTGTTCTTATCTTGAATTTTATGATGAAGCTCCATTGTAACAAATAAATAATAATAATCATCATAAATATCCCTCCATTTTCTTCCACTTTCTCCAGCTCTGAGTCGCAGAGGCAGCAGTCTGAGCAGGGACAGAACTTCTCTTTCCACACACACTTCCTCCAGCTCTTCCAGGGGGATCCCAGCACAGAGACATCGTCCCTCCAGCGTGTCCTGCGTCTTCCCAGAAGAACTTGCCTCCTGTCTCCTTTGTTGTGAGGACATTTTCTACACAAATCATGTGTAAAGACAGTGTTTCCTTCTGCTGAAAGATGAAGTATCATGGACACTTCCCCAGTGTTGAAATCCTCTGGAGGAGCCTGATGAGGAGAGACAGTGGGTTGTACTGGTTAGAGGTAAGATCGGGTCTAAAAAATCCAGCCCGACCCGACCCGGCCCGCGGGTATTAAAGCCCGACCAATTAACTTGATTTTCAGACCCGAGCCCAAAGCAAACCCGAAATTTCATATTTTATTTGTGAGGAGGGGGGTGATTTATGATAACAAGTCCACGCACTTGTCTGTGATGACCTGCTTAGCGCGACGAGGGCCGTTTTGTTAAACAAATGATAATATAGATGTTTGACGATCAGTTCAGCTGTTTAAATGCTGCTCAGCGTCGAGGTGCCAGTCTTTTTGCTCTTGTATGAAGCAAAGCGCCACATTGACACATTCAGCGAAGCCAACGCAAGTTTCTGTAGCATTTTCTACAATCAATGTGAACCTTTTCCACACCTCACTCTTACCGGTGCGTGTTTGTCTTCTCAGTTCTTCTGTCTTTAGTTTATCCTTAACTTCTTGCTCCTCCATATTGGGGATACCAGGTCAAAATAGATGCGACTTGAGGAGGGGAAGATTATTAAGAGGAGGCGTTCACGAGCACAGAGCTCTGGCTCTGCGGCTCCTGTTTAGTTAAATAGCAATTATTATTATTATTATTTTAAAACAAGTAGTCCTTAGTTTAGTATCCACACATCGTTTTAGTATACATTTTTAGAAACATATATTTATTTTTAAAAAGTCAGCGAGAGAGAAGCCCGACACGAAGCAATGATTGACATTTTAGGCCCGAGCCCGACCCGGCTCGGGCTTAAGATCTTACCTCTAGTACAAAGATTTGGACAAAGATTTGGTGGAGAATGTTTATGACACAGGTTCCTAATGTTGACTGTAAAAGGTCAGACCTCGTGTAATGTAGAGATGTTCCGCTCGAGCCTCTCAGCTCGACTCTGTACTAGTGATGGTCTAAACGAGTCGAGGCACAGATACACGTTTCATGCGCTGAAAGTGATGCCTCAGTCGAGCTGTGTCACTGAGCTGCTTTAAGAAAAGTCTGACACAGAGGAGGGGGCGTGTCTGCCTCTGTACTAATTGACGCGCCAAAACAACAGCAGAGCATTATGGGATTTGTAGTATAAGCGGTGAATGCGGTGTTACAGCGCTGCCACCGTATAATACCGGCGGGCCAGCTCTAATATTAATTTGAAATTGCCTCGCGGGCCAGAGTTTGACACCTATGCCCTAAATCGATGCATTGTAATTATAATAAAAGAGCCAATTTTCACTGAAGCTGGAGAAATTGTTTCCAAGAGGATAAATCGTTTGAGCCCAAACATGCTTCAAAAACGATTTTTTCTTCATAAAAATGTTTAAAATCCTCAAGCATCATATGACACACAATTGCTCATCACAGAATATTCTCTCTAATGTCATATAGAGATTATTGACCATCGGCCCAATTGTTATGTTCACATGGAAAAAGTCATATCTTGCACTTAGTTCTGCAAACTCATGACAATGTGTTTCTTTTGTGGTGTAGCTGCAATACATTTTTAAACCACTAGATGGAGCCCATACACTTACAACACAGCGTGATACAGTCTCGACACACAAGGGGAAAAGTGTGATACACACTGAGGCATCATTTACCCATCACTAGACTGTACCGCCCCTATGAAGCAGAAGTGTTGTCGAGCATCGTTTCGATACGAGCTTCATCACGCCAAAATCACGTGACCAGTCAAACCGAGGCCTCGTTACGTCAGAAGAGTCAGAGACACGTGTCGAGCTGCGGTTTAAAGCTGCTTCACGGGAATTTTGATGGGGGTGGATTGTAATTGTGTCATAGCTTTAAAAAAGTCTGAATCCCCCAAAGAATTGTGGGTTTTGAGAGGAGGAGATTTTGTTGACGGCTTTTCTAACACTGTACTAGTTATTCAATAAGGGAAAGTTCATATTAAAGCAGGTAAGATACAACAGGTAATAGATCACATCTAGTACAGACACATTTATATCGACTTGGTGACATTACATAACACAAGATACACTCCAGCACATACAGAGTCACATCCACACACACCCAGGCCTGTATAATACACAGAGTCATAGTTTTAGAGAAGTGGTGGGTAAGTCTTGAGTGTGAGTGAGACAGTAAGAGATATGGAGGAACAGCTACTGCCACCAAAAAGACACGGTCTTAAACATGGGAGCACTTTGACTTAATAAGGCCCAATAAAGTCAAGTGTTTGATTTGTGCTCAAGAGCTGACAAACAGCAGCAACACTTCATCAATGCTGCGACCAACCATTTCTCCACCTTTACCTGCTGCAAAAGACACATGCACATGCAACATCAGAGCCATGTGAGCCGCAGAGGGAGTGAACCAGAAGAGGAGCAGATTCAAACACAACACAGTCCAAACATTTTCTTCAATAAAAATCTCTAAAACTTTACAAATACCTGATCTCACATTTCCCACTCACACCCGACACCTTTTCCAAAAATGTTCCAGTTTCACAAAAAACTACAGTTGCACTATCACTGTCCCAGGTGCTTAACCACATCATTTTATTCTCCACTTTTTCCAGTTTAAAATGTCTCTATAGCTGCAAACTCTTTATTTGGCCAAGTCAGAGAACAACTAGTACACACATATAAGTACAGGACACAAAGACACCAGTTTGAAAAGTACTTTTTTTATTAGGAAGCAGCCATTTTATTGGTATAGCACATTTAAAAACGTCAGTTGTGCCAAAGCGGGAAAAGCAACTTAATTTAAACACAAGTCGACACAAAATAATGTAAAACAATGACATAATAAACAGAAGAATAAGTTATAAGAGAATAAAAATAAAATGGAAGTGATAAAACTCATCCAGATAAAAGTCACAGAAAAGGGGAGTGGGGGTTAGAGGACGGGGGTCAGTGAGGTTCACAAATGCAGTACACACACAAATCCAGCAGGTGTCGCTCTTCTGACTGTGTCAAATGAGTCGAAGCAGTGAGTCATTTTCAGTGTCTCAAAGTGGTTCAATGTTTCATGAGGTTTCAGTTTCACCATCACTAGTTTTTGGTGGAAAAGTGTTTTAAAAATGTTGAACTTCCCTCCTGTATCTTGTGTCCAGGTATCAAAGAGTTCCCCGGGGAAACAAGCTCCTTTAAAAAGGTTCTGGGGCAGGACCAAGACGGGAAATGTGTGGAGGAGACATGTGGGCCGTTTTAAATGCTTTATGGATTTTAAGTATATTTGGTGTTTGGTTTTAGGGTTTATGTAAATATTAATGTATAAAGTTTATGTGGTTTATTGGTTTATTTGTTTTTTATGAAGGCTAGAGTTTAAAGAGCTAATGTTATTTTTTAAACACCCCTGGGACTTAACAGAAGTTTAACCCAGTCAGTAGAACAGTATAAAAGGCGCCGAAACAATCGTTCTATGTTCTATGATGGAGTGATGTGGAAGAGAGGTGGAAATATTGACTTCATTGTGAAAAAGTTGCAGGAAGCCACACAGAAAGTAGAAGCATGGACTGTAAAGTGGAGTTTTAGATTTTCTGTAAATAAAACAAAGGTTATGTTTTTTACCTGGATCAGTGTACTGTCAAGCTGTATGGAGTAGAGCTGGAGAGAGTAACAGAGTTTAAGTATTTGGGTATGTGGTTTGATAGTAGGTTAACATGGGGATTGCATATTAATAAAACAGTGGAAAAATGTAAAAAGATAATCAACATTATGAGATGCTTGAGAGGACAGGAGCGGGGAGCCAGCCGGGCGTGTTTAAAGACAATATACAAACCTATGATCAGGTCGGTGGTGGACTACGGGTGTATTTTATATAATTCTGCTTCAAAGAGTAGTCTTAAAAAACTAGAAATAATTCAGAATCAGGCCTTAAGAATTTGCTGTGGGGCGATGAGGACGACTCCGGTAGATGCTCTACAGGTGGAAATGGGGGAAATGCCATTGAGCTGTAGAAGGAACCAGCTGGTTCTGGTTTATTGGACTAGTCTGCAAGGACAGAGTGAAAGTCACCCAGGGCTGAGAGTGTTAAAACCATGTCAGGAAAA
>JAIEZT010000384.1:191006-316006 GCA_019594935.1 Periophthalmus modestus | reverse complement strand
CCCTAAATTTCTAGCCTGATTTGAAGGTTTTAGAGAAAGAGACTGGAGGTGACTCTGACACTTTCTCTATGTTTCTGTGGCCGAAGACTATGACTTCAGTCTTGTCTGAGTTTAGCTGAAGAAAGTAGTTTTCATCCACACACTGATCTGATCAGTGTCAGAGTGAATCCACTGGTCCAGATTCACCTGCTGCAGTGACACATAGATCTGAGTGTCTCTGCAGAGTTGTGGTAGGACACATTGTTGCTACGTATTAACTGACCTAGCGGCAGCATGTACAGATTGAACAGCAGGGGTCCCAAAATTGACCCCTGGGGCACCCCACAGCTCAGGACATTTTATCTGAGACACATTTTCCAATTTCAACAAAGTAACTCCCTGTTTTCTAGATAGGACTTGAACCAGTTTAGTGCCGTACCTCAGATGCCCTCCCAGTCCTCTAGTCTCTGTAAGAGGATCATGATCCACAGAGTCAAAGGAGACTCAGATCTAACAGGATCAACACTGAGACTTTGCCTGCATCAGTGTCAGGAGGATGTCATTTGTCACCTTGATAAGAGCAGTCTCAGTCTGTGGTGGGTCTAAAACCCGACTGGAAAATATCGAAAGAGTGTTATTTTGGAGGAAGTTAATAAGCTGTTGGTAAACAACTTTTTTAAGGACTTTGCCTAAAAACGGCAGATTAGAGATTGGTCGGTAATTGTTCAATATTGTGGCATCAAGACTGCTCTTCTTTAGGAGAGGCTTGATAACTGCAGTTTTCAAAGCTCTTGGAATGTTCCAGATTGAAGTGACATATTAACTATGCAAGCGACTGGTGACAGCAAACTGTTGAGCACAGACTTTAGAAATTTAGTGGGTAACACATCGAGGCAGCATGTAGATGAACTCAGACTGGTGACGATCTCTTGAACAGTTTTGTCAGTTACAGGTGCAAAGTCAGTCAGCTCTAAGTGTCTAGGTGGCTGCAGGGATGTTATTTGCTTTGTGGGATTGATGCATTTTTAATGGCCTGAACCTTGTCATTAAAGAAAACTGCAAACTCATTGCACTTATATGTGGAAATTAGTTCTAACGGTAGCGAGGCTGGAGGGTTTGTTAATCTGTTTACTGTTGCAAACAGGACACGAGAGTTGTTACTGCAACTTCCAATAATGTCAGAAAAATCCCTCTGCCTTGTTCTACATAAAGTGTGGTTGTGCATGTGCATCTTTTCTCTGTAAATCTCATAATGAACCTGGAGCTTTGACTTGCTCCATTCCCGCTCGGCCCCTCCTCCCTTTTCTGTGCCCTGACCGAGTCATCATTCCTCCTGGAGCTTTCTGCTCATCTTTAACCATTTTGACCTTCATCGGGGCAATGGTCCAGAACATTCAAAACACTCGACGTCACAGAGTTCAGCAAATCATCAACATTAGAACATGAGGCATTTTCAAAGTGAATCATTTCCATGAACAGTTCACCTGTTCCATCATTTATGTGTCTCCTTCGAACAACTGCAGGACCAGCCGCTGGTTTGGGAATAACAGACAGGTCAAAAAAGACACAGAAATGATCAGAGCAACATCCACCACGTTGACATTTGATATATTTACTCCTTGTCATAATGTGGGGTGTGAGGCGGACCAAAACGCAACGACTCGGGGCAAGTTTAAGGGTGTTTATTGACAGAACAAGTGATGGGAGAACATACAAGGAGCTGGTTGCAGGGGTGCAGGTCAGGGTCCAGAGGTGCAGGGAAGACACAAGACGGGAAACACAGCTGGTACCGGGAGACAGGGTCGGAGACGGGAGTCCATAGCAGTGCAGGGAGGCTGGGTGCTGAGTGGAAACACGAGCGGGAACACAGGCAGGACACGAACAGGACAACAGGCAGACGAACCGTGAGACCAGCTGGTAGACGAGCAGGACAAGCAGGACACGAACAGGTAGCACAGCAGAGACACAGTGATGATCAGTACGCAGACAAACAGTGATGCAAACAGCACGGAGACACACGGTGACGATCAGGAGACGACCTGGCCAGGAGAGCTGGGTCCTGGCTCCTTTTAAGCTCCTGCAGCTGTGTCGATTGCCCTGATGGGCTGCAGGTGTGTGTGGGAGGAGGAGGACCCTATCCAGGCCGGTGCCTCAGAGCGTGGAGGAGGTTCTCCATCAGCACTCTCACTCCACCTCTGCTCAGGTGGGGGCCATTTCCCTTGAACAGGTCCTCTCGTTTCCAGAACAGATCAAAGTTCTCAATGTAGTGCAGTCCTCTGATCGCACACATGTTGAACAGCCATGTGTTCAGCTGAAGCAGCCTTGTGAATTTGTTCATCTTCCTTCTGTCTATGCTGGGAAGAGGCCCACTGATGAATGTCTTAACCTCCACTTTATCAAGCTCCTCAAATAACTCAATGAAATTCTTTTTCAAGATTTCAGTCTGATTCATTCCGGTGTCGACTGCACCACGAGCACAATCAGCCGTTTAATTCCTCGGTGTGTTGACAAAACCTTTGGGAGGAGTTTTGTCTCAGAGACAGTGTGACTGGGATATGAGCAAGTTTGGATTCCACTGTGAGTCACATTTCTGATAGCACCATCTCCTAGCAGCAGCGTATCTCTGACCTTGACGTTTGGCACAGATCATGTCTGTCTCTTTTGCCAACTTCACTGCTCTTGTTTTGTGACAAAAATCCATTTTCTGTTTGTATATTAACATCAACATCAGTCTGTGACAGTGGTAAAAATCAGTTTGTAAGCTGTATTTTAGGTGATGTAACTATATTAGCTTTGTCTTTTATCACTTGTCGCGTTGGCTTGAAATTCTTGTCTTTACAAAGTTTTGGAAAAGACACCGTATCACTCAGGTTTAAGTTAAAAGTAGCAGTTTTTTCACCCTCTTCTCTGAAAGTAACGGTGGGCTGGTTTAAAAGTCTTGGTTTACTTAAAAGAAAATCATAACTAAACAAATCTCCCAGCACTGGAAGAGGTAAATGATTAAAAAGCAAAGTAAAGAAGGAAACAGCAGGAGCAAGCAAGATTTGTGTCTGTACTCTTCAGAAGCAGGAAGACTACTCGAATAAAGGTTGATAAAAGAACCACATGTACTAATGACTCTGGTCTACACCACTGTGTCTCCTCCTCCTTCTGATTGGACAAAAACACTGCCTCAGAACATAAAAATACAACATACTTTCTTATGGGAGGATTGAACCAATCAAACAAACAGGACCAAAGTAGCACATATACAGACTGTTCACTTACTGCATGTGGAGCCTGTTTATGAGTTTGTAAAGTTCAGATTGAAACACAGTGATTTGTTCAGTACAGACACTAGTGTGAGGCTGATGTCTGCACTTTGTCTTTGAGGAAATAAAACATTAGAAAAGAAATCTCTGGTCAAATGACGTCAAAATATAATCAACATTACAAAGTGATTTTTTGTACAGATTTGACTGTTGTATTTTACACAGAGGAGGGAGTCTGTCACAGAGACACTGAGGAGTCAGACCAGAGCCGAAACCCAGGGAACAGAGGCTCAGTGAAGGTGGTGTTGAAGGTGTGGAGGTGGGTCAGTTGGTCAGAGGAGACTGTGTAGAAGGACAGAGAGCCAGCAGGACAGTCCACAAACACTGAGACTGTCCCAGAAGAGGAGGAGCAGGACTGAGGGAGGGAGGTGGGTTTGTTATTATGGCGAACATAGAAACCACCTTTAGAACACTCCAGACTCCAGGACTGATCATTGTGTCCAAACATACTGTCATCACTGTTTCCTTTCCTTCTGATTCTTCTGTAAGACACTGATATATCAACCTCTCCACTCCACTGGACCTCCCAGTAACAGCGACCAGTCAGACCATGGAACACAGAATCTGAGACCAGGTCTCAAATCTGTCCTGATGATCTGGATACAGCTGCTTCTCTGTCACACGTGTCACCTTCTTGTTGTTGTCAGACAGTTTGAGGTTTATCTGAGCTGTGTTTGGATCCAGAGTGAGATCACAGAAATCTGATGGAGAGAAGACACAACACAGCAGCAGTTAGTCCCATGTGAGACACACATTTAATTATAGTTTAATATGGAAAAATCTATTCAGGAAAGATGGATTTAAAGTCAATTATTTATGATTATTGTGTTATTATTATTATTATTATTATTATTATTATTATTATTATTATTATTATTATTATTTTATTCATGAATCATTGCAGTCTTATATTTGGCGAATGTTTCTTTTATTTTCAGTGTAAAACTTGAGTTTGTTGCTGCAGTGACAAAGTGCAGCTCCAGTCTCTGACGTCACTCCACACATTCCTACACTCCTCTGTCTCCATGACACAGACTTTCTCCTTTAAAATGTCTCTATATGAATCCACAGTCACTTGTGCTTGTGTGTAGACAGTCCTGAGTCCAACAGCTGAGCCTGTGTCAGTGTGGCTCCAGGGCTCCTCCTTTGCTCCTCCTTTGCTCCTCCTTTGCTCCTCCTTTGCTCCAGCAGCAGTAGTTCTGATGGGGCTTGGTGCTCCTCCTTTGCTCCAGCAGCAGTAGTTCTGATGGGGCTTGGTGCTCCTCCTTTGCTCCAGCAGCAGTAGTTCTGATGGGGCTTGGTGCTCCTCCTTTGCTCCAGCAGCAGTAGTTCTGATGGGGCTTGGTGCTCCTCCTTTGCTCCAGCAGCAGTAGTTCTGATGGGGCTTGGTGCTCACAGGGGCTGAGACATGTGGCTCTGTGTTTCAGGAGCTTGTTCACAGCTTCTGTCCTTTTGCCAGTGTTTGTGTGATATCTGTTGTTGTTCTAGTGATGAGGAGGACTGGCAGCAGAGGCACAGCTCAGAGGAGAACAGGGGATTGGTTTAAATCCACTGTCTCCAGAAGAAGAATGAAGATCACTGTTGTACATGTTTGAGCTGAAACATGAGTGCAGTTACACAGCTCCAGACTGGACTCTTCAGGATCTGCTTCTGGAGTCAGTCGTGGACACAGCTCTGGACTAATTCCAGTTATTATTCAATTATTGTATTGATTTTTTGTGGTTGTGGATTTGTAACTGTCCTGACACTGAACGTTTACTGTTTCTTAAAAAAACAAGAACAACATCATATCCTGAGTAATATTAAACACAACTGTATTGTGTACTGTGTGTATTTATTTCATACTCACTCTTCCAGGGACAAACGGTTAACCAGTGAAGACCTGCAGGCTCCAGTCTGAAGGAGACACAGATGGTCCATTACTGAGGCTCATTAAAGCTTCACATTTAACCTGTTAAAATGGACTGATTCTGTATAGAACAAGTGTGTGTGGTACTAGTGTGTGTGGTACTAGTGTGTGTGGTACTAGTGTGTGTGGTACTAGTGTGTGTGGTACTAGTGTGTGTGGTACTAGTGTGTGTGGTACTAGTGTGTATAGAGCAAGTGTGTGTGGTACTAGTGTGTGTGGTACTAGTGTGTGTGGTACTAGTGTGTGTGGTACTAGTGTGTGGGGTAATAGTGTGTGTGGTACTAGTGTGTGTGGTACTAGTGTGTATAGAGCAAGTGTGTGTGGTACTAGTGTGTGTGGTACTAGTGTGTGTGGTACTAGTGTGTGTGGTACTAGTGTGTGTGTGGTACTAGTGTGTATAGAGCAAGTGTGTGTGGTACTAGTGTGTGTGGTACTAGTGTGTGTGGTACTAGTGTGTGTGGTACTATGTGTGGGGTAATAGTGTGTGTGGTACTAGTGTGTGTGGTACTAGTGTGTGTGGTACTAGTGTGTGTGGTACTAGTGTGTATAGAGCAAGTGTGTGTGGTACTAGTGTGTGTGGTACTAGTGTGTGTGGTACTAGTGTGTGTGGTACTAGTATGTGTGGTACTAGTGTGTATAGTACTAGTGTGTGTGGTACTAGTGTGTGTGGTACTAGTGTGTGTGGTACTAGTGTGTATAGTACTAGTGTGTATAGTACTAGTGTGTGTGGTACTAGTGTGTGTGGTACTAGTGTGTGTGGTACTAGTGTGTGTGGTACTAGTGTGTATAGTCCTAGTGTGTGTTGTACAGTTGATGCTTCACAGAAGAAACAGAGTGAGGACATGTCCTGAGAGTCTCTGTTTCTGTGAACCAGGACTAAACCAGGATCATAATGAGCAGAAAGGAGCAGCAGACACAGGACGAGCACAGGACTTAGGTGTATGTCTGTATATATCTCCTCATCCTCAACACGTGCTCAGGTTAGAGACCCAGTCCCGTCAGAACCCCACCCTGAGTCCTGCACAGTGACCCTCAGATCCAGACTGAGACCATGAGAAGGAACAGGTCTAAACCCAAGATCCAGGACTCAGCCCAACCCCATCTAGCTCTGTTACAGTCTGGCACACCTGGGTCTATAAGGCTCAACAAAGGCCTTATACAGGTATAAATACTACTACTATACATAAATATTAGTACTAATACTAGTAGTAGTAGTAGTAGTAGTAGTAGTAGTAGTAGTAGTAGTAGTAGTAGTAGTACTATTACTGCTGCTCAAATGAACTAATGTGAACATACTTCAGTGCTCGAGTGGGAGCACTGAAGTATGTTCACTTTACTTAACCCATAAGAACACCTAAATCCTTAAAGGAAAATTATGGTGGACATAGCCCAGACTAATTAGAGGCTAAATAACACATTTACAAAAAAATTTTTCAAAAACTCCCCCTAGTGTCTGAGATATGCAATGTGACACACATGTCACATTGGGCCTTTAAGCATTGTTTTAGAAGATGATTACCAATGCATCAGGCGTGTCTGGGTGTTCATTCTACAAAATAAATTGATATGTTATAACATATGTTATTAACACATGTTATTTAAAAAAATATATATTTAAGATACACAATTTTAATGATAAAAAAGATAATGTGACATATATGTCACATGAGTTTTTTTGTGGCCTTTTTATTACTTAAGGCCCGAAGTGACATATGTGCAACCACGTTTTTCATTTGATGTGTTTTGCATAATTTTTTTTTTTTTTTTACTTAATTTTGATATAAATATACTCACTAACTTCTAATTAAGTAATTTCAATAATGCAAATTTAAAATCTTCCCTCTTGTTTGCAGAAATTAACTTTGGAGAAATTGCTAATGTGCTCTGCTTCTAGTCGGCCATCTTGAAAAAGGGGTGGTGACAAAAAAATATCACATGATCAATCTTGTGATGTCACAATATGTTGATTTGGAGTCACTTTGGGGGTTTACATATATATATAAAAAAAAAATAAAAATTAAAGAGGTTTCCAGAACAGGTGAAATGGACGTTACACCACTGTCACGCTGGGTCCTTATGGGTTAATTTGAGCTAATAGAGAAAACATTGAACTTTGTGACAGTTTTTGATTCTTGTGAGTCGGAGTAATCACAGAAATATAAACCATAAACCAGGTCCAACATCTGGACCAAAGCAGATGGAGCTGGGAGTGGCCTGAGGGTTGGTGGTTCCTCTGCCTTTGTGCCTAATGGCCTCACCTCCAGTGTGCTGCTGTGTGTGTGGTTCTGCCTTTGACACACAGCAGGGGGCAGTCTCACCTGACAGACAGCAGGGGGCGCTGGTCCTGTAGAGCGGTCAGGAGCTCTGCTGAGGGTCCTGGATGGTTGTAGCTCAGGTCTAACTCCCTCAGGTGGGAGGGGGCGGAGCTCAGAGCTGAGGCCAGAGCAGCCCCGCCCCTCTGTGAGACCAGACATCCAGACAGCCTAAAGACACAGCATTACACTCATGTGGACACAAGGGGGCAGAGTGCATCATGGAAGCTCCTCACCTGAGAGTCTCCAGTCTGCAGGGGGCGCTCTTCAGTCCAGAACACAGCAGCTCCACTCCTGAGTCCTGGAGGTCGTTGTGACTGAGATCCAGGTGTGTGAGACTGGAGGAGCTGAGGACTGAGGCCAGAGGCCCACAGCTGTGAGGGGACAGTCCACAGAGAGACAGACTGAGGAGACAGAGGGACATTAGAGACTAGAACCACCACACAAGAGTTTAAGCCTCAGTCTATGTGGGCCGGTGCTGGGCTTGTTTGACTCCAGACGTGAGAGATATGAGAGGGGCGTGGCTAGAGGACGCTCCGCCCCCTCACATCTGTCCCATCTGACACAGAGAGACTCTGATGGGCTGTTGCATTACAAGTTCTCCTCGTAGATTTCAGAGTCCCACTCCACCCCTGCATTTAACCCAAAATGAGACTAATAAAAAGTCCCATATCTTGATGTTAGTTTTATCAAATGTTGTTTTCCAATGCGACTACCAGCAGGTTATGTAATAATAGTGAATAATATTAACCCCTCTGACCTGAGCTGGTCCAGTTTACAGTGAGGACTCTTCAGACCAACAGACAACATCTCCAGCCCTGAGTCCTTCAAGTCGTTGAGACTGAGATCCAGGACTCTCAGACTAGAGGACTGGGAGCTGAGGACTGAGGACAGAGCTTCACAGCTTCTCTCTGACAGGTCACAGCTGCTCAGTCTGGAGAGAGAAAACATTGTTTATGTAGAAGTTGAATCAAACCATCCTCTGTTAAACAAAGTTACTCACAGAGCTTTGTTGGAGGCCTTGACCACTGGCAGCAGCCTCAGGAGAGCCTCCTCTGAAGCAGAGTATTTCTTCAGCTCAAACTGGTCCAGATCTTCTTCTGATGACAGTAAGATGAAGGCCAGAGCTGACCACTGAGCAGGAGACAGTTCACCTTCAGACAGACGTCCTGAACTCAGGTACTGTTGGATCTGCTCCACCAGAGAACGATCATTCAGTTCATTCAGACAGTGGAGAAGGTTGATGCTCCTCTCTGCAGACACATCCTCACTCAGCTTCTTCTTGATGTACTCAACTGTTTTCTGATGGGTCTGAGAGCTACTTCCTGTTTGTTTCATCAGACCTTGTAGAAGGCTCTGATTGGTCGAGAGAGAAAGACCCACGAGGAACCGAAGGAGCAGGTCCAGATGTCCATTTGGACTCTGCAAGGCCTGGTCCACAGCTGTCTGGTAAAACTGGACTGATTTACTGCCAAAAATATTAGTCCATGATGATGTTTGTTTCTCTGAGAGCAGGTTGATCTTAGAGCTGATGAAGGTCTGATGGACGTGAAGAGCAGCCAGAAACTCCTGGACACTCAGATGGATGAAGCAGTAGACCTTGTCCTGGTACAGGCCTGGCTCCTCTCTAAAGACCTGTGTGAACACTCCAGAGTACACTGAGGCCGCTGCAGCGTCCAGCCCACACTCACTCAGGTCAGACTCGTAGAAGATCAGGTTTCCTTTCTGCAGCTGCTCAAAGGCCAGTTTTCCCAGAGACTCCACCATCTTCCTGGTCTCTAGACTCCAGTGTGGGTCTGTCTCAGATCCTCCTTCATACTTGATGTTCTTGACTTTGGCCTGAACCACCAGGAAGTGGATGTACATCTGAGTCAGGGTCTTGGGCAGCTCTCCTCTCTCTCTGCTTTTCAACACATGCTCCAGGACTGTGGCAGTGATCCAGCAGAAGATCGGCATGTAGCACATGATGTGGAGACTTCTGGACATCTTGATGTGGGAGATAATCATGTCGGCCTCGTCACTGAACCTCTTCCTGAAGTACTGCTCCTTGTGTGGGTCGGTGAACCCTCTGACCTCTGTCACCATGGAGACGCACTCAGCAGGGATCTGATTGGCCGCCGCAGGTCGTGTGGTTATCCAGAGGTGAGCGGAGGGAAGCAGGCTCCCCCTGATGAGGTTTACCAGCAGCACATGCAGTGAGGTGGACTCTGTGGGGTCGGTCAGGGCCTTGGTTTGGGTGAAGTCCAGAGGAAGTCTGCACTCGTCCAGACCGTCAAAGATGAAGAGCACCTGGAGGTCTTCAAAGCTGCAGAGTTCTGTTTGTGTTTGACTAAAGAAGTGATGAACAAGTGTCACCAAGCTGAAGCTTCTCTCCTTCAGCACATTGAGCGTTCTGAAAGTGAATGGGAACAGCAGCTGTATGTCCTGGTTGGCTTTGCCTTCAGCCCAGTCCAGACTGAACTTCTGAGTGAGCACTGTTTTCCCGATGCCAGCCACTCCCTTTGTCAGCACTGTTCTGATTGGTCCATGTGTGTGAGCTGGGCCTTTAAACATGTCTTCACATGTGATAGGTGTCTCTGGTGGGTCTGGTTTCCTGGAGGCTGTTTCCATGTGTCTGACCTCATGTTCCTGGTTGACCTCTGAAGACCCTCCCTCTGTGATGTAGAGCTCTGTGTAGATCTGATTCAGAAGGGTGGGGTCTCCTGCTTTAGCGATGCCCTCAAACACACACTCAAACTTCTGCTGCAGGTTAGACTTCAGTTTACGCTGACAAACTCCAGAATAACTCCCTGAATGAAGACAACAGATACAGGCCTGAGTCTCAGAGAATATAAAACGACTGTGAGAACCTTGTTAAATGTGTTAAATGGTCCTACTGCTCCTCAGACGCTCAGCCAGCTCCTTCTGCTTCATCCTCCTCAGGAAGTTCAGTGTGATCTTCAGAACAGCCTCACTGCTGCTCCTCTGCTCTTCATCCTCATCCTTCACAGGCTCTAAGCATTCTGGGTAATCTCCACTCAGAACCTTGTGGAGCTTCTTCAGCTCCTTCTGGACTAAAGTGAAGATGTCCTCCTCCAGAAGCTGAACAGACACATTATAAACAACACAAATGCAGTCAGTGTCAGATCTGTGTGGAACAAGTTCTCATCCATCTGAACATTTACAAACTTTAGTGACAGACCTTAAATATGGAGTCCAGCTATGTCTGATGGTGCTGACCACTGGAGACCTCTGGACCCTGCTGCTCCACTCTGTGAGAGAGACTCATGAAACACTTATGTTCATTTCAACTGTTTTATTCAACACTTGTGTAAACTCACGACTCTGTGGCAAAAAGAAGTGGATGGTCCATAGACCTGTCACTCCTGAGGGACTCACAGATGGGACCAGGTTCAGACGGAGGATGTTTCTGGTGGATCCTGAGACACAGAAGAAAACACACTTCAGTCACAGTGACTCTTCTTAACACTTGTGTTCACCTCACTCCAGAATCTATCATCACAGACAATGTGTTTTGGTTTTATCTGTGGTTCAATTTTCACACAGTCAAACACAAACAACTGTAAACACTGTTGTTATAAAGTCGTTAAGATTGTCCAGACTCTTTACCATAGTGTTACCGGGAGTATACTGTAGGGGTCGCTGCAGTTACATTCTGTTCTCCACGACATACAGTCTGTACCCCACATGTTCTGGTCCACTGATAATAAATGTCTTGTACATTACAAATGGACTGTTTATTGTGAACATCCACATGTCAGAAGTGGAAACATCACAAAGACTGAACAGTCCATTAAAACAGATGGAGCCAGGAAAAAGAAAGAAAGAAAACACCTGTGCTGATGTGTCTCACCTGTGTCACACCTGTGTCACACACTGTGTCACACCTGTGTCTCACCTGTGTCACACCTGTGTCTCACCTGTATCACACGTGTCTCACCTGTGTCACACATGTAATAATAATAATAATAATAATTTTTTTTTTTTATATAGCGCTTTTCAAAACACTCAAAGACGCTTCACAATACAAGAATAAAATATCACACAATTTACAACTAAAATCAAACATTAAAAGCAATTTTGAACAGGTGAGTTTTTAGTTCTTTTTTGAAGGTGGGGAGGTCAGAGCAGTCACGGAGGGGTTTAGGCAGTGAGTTCCAGAGGGTGGGGGCAGCGATGGAAAAGGCTCTGTCCCCCCAGGTTCGGAGCTTGGTCCTACAGGGCAGGGACAGGAGGTTGGAGCTGGAGGAGCGGAGGGAGTGAGATGGAGTGTGGTGGTGGAGCAAGTCCGTGAGGTAAGGAGGGGCCAGGTTGTGGAGCGCTTTGAATGTGATCAGAAGGATTTTGAAGTGGATGCGCTGAGGAACGGGGAGCCAGTGGAGCTTGTGGAGGACAGGGGTGATGTGTTCACGTGAGCGGGTGTGGGTGAGGAGCCGGGTGTGGGTGAGGAGCCGGGTGTGGGTGAGGAGCCGGGTGTGGGTGAGGAGCCGGGTGTGGGTGAGGAGCCGGGTGTGGGTGAGGAGCCGGGCAGCAGAGTTCTGACTGTACTGTAGTCTATTGAGGGTTTTGGATGGTGTACCGTAGAGGATGCTATTGCAGTAGTCGATTCTAGATGTGATAAATGCGTGGATGAGAGTTTCAGCGGCAGAGAAGGTGAGTGATGGACGGAGACGGGCGGTGTTTTTGAGGTGGAAGAATGCAGTCCGGGCTATGTGCTTGACGTGGGGTTCAAATGAAAGAGTGGGGTCGAGGAGCACACCGAGGTTGCGGATGAGTGGGGATGGGGAGAGTGTGGTGTTGTGCAGGGTGGAGTGTTGTGAGGATTTGGTGATGTTGTGTGGACCGATGATGATGAAGTCTGTTTTGTCACTGTTTAATTTGAGGAAGTTGTGATTCATCCAGTTTTTGATGTCTGTGAGGCAGTGGGTGAGAGTGGAGTGGATGCTGGGGTTGATGGATGTTGTGGAGATGTAGAGTTGGATGTCATCAGCGTAGCAGTGAAAGTGGAGACCGTGTCGACGAATGATGTTGCCGAGGGGGAGGATGTAGAGAATGAAGAGGAGAGGACCAAGCACCGAACCCTGGGGGACTCCCTGCTGCAGGGGGGCTATGGAGGAGGAGCAATGGTTGATGTGGATGAACTGTTGCCGGTTTGTGAGGTAAGACTGGAGCCAGAGGAGAGCGGAGCCGGTGATGTTAAGTGAGTTTTTGAGGCGGGACAGGAGAATGGAGTGGCTGATTGTATCGAAGGCTGCAGTGAGGTCCAAGAGGATGAGGATGGAGAGGTGGCCGGAGTCAGAGGAGAGGAGGAGGTCGTTTGTGACTTTGAGGAGAGCTGTTTCGGTGCTGTGTTTGGGACGGAAGCCGGACTGGAAGGGTTCATACAGACTGTTGGAGGTGAGGTGGGTTTGGAGTTGGGCGGCAACGACACGTTCCAGAATTTTCGACAGAAAGGGGAGGTTGGATATGGGACGGAAATTTGCACATTTATCAGGGTCAAGGTTGTTTTTTTTGAGGATGGGGGTGATAGCAGCCAACTTGAGAGACTGTGGGACAGAACCGGAGGAGAGCGAGGAGTTTATGATTTGGGTGATCAGTGGAGAGAGTGCAGGAAGACAAGCTTTGATGAGAGGAGAGGGAATGGGATCCAGGGAGCATGTAGAAGTTTTAATGCCAGAAAAAAGTTTTGTCAGGTGAGCAGGGGAAATGGGTGAGAAGTGAGAGAGCTGTTGATGGGGCGGAGGAGGATCAGGTGGAGCAGTGTGGGAGGAGGAGAGGTCTATTGAACTGTAAATGGAATCTATTTTGGACTGAAAGAAGGCTTGAAACTGGTTGCATTTGTCAGTGGTGAAGGAAGATGAGGTGTTATTGTTGGGCTTTAGGAGTGTGTTTATTGTGGAAAAGAGAGCTTTGGGGTTACTGGAGCCGGAGTGGATGAGGTTGGAATAATATTTAGACCGGGCAGAGGTTAGTTTGTCTTTGTATTGTTGTATGTAGTCTGTGTAAATTTGGAGATGGATGGATATCCTGACGAAAATGTTCGTCAGGATAGCCCTGATGATCAGGTCTTTACTGCTCTGAAGCATTTAGGCGTATAGGGCCAGATCAAAATCAGGGTAGAGCAAAACTGACAGGAATCATGGACAGAGCGGCAGCCAGTGTGCGCCAGCATCCGCCATCTTGCATCTCAAGTATCCTGTTGCTCAGGTCCTGACTAGAGTACAGAGTAGAGACACATGTGTCACACATGTGTCTCACCTGTGTCACACCTGTGTCACACATGTGTCTCACCTGTGTCTGACCTGTGTCTCACCTGTGTCACACCTGTGTCACACCTGTGTCACACCTGTGTCACACCTGTAGCTGACCTGTGTCACACCTGTGTCTCACCTGTGTCTCACCTGTGTCACACCTGTGTCACACCTGTGTCTCACCTGTGTCTGACCTGTGTCTCATCTGTGTCACACCTGTATCACACCTGTGTCACACCTGTGTCACACCTGTAGCTGACCTGTGTCACACCTGTGTCTCACCTGTGTCACACCTGTGTCACACCTGTGTCACACCTGTAGCTGACCTGTGTCACACCTGTGTCACACCTGTGTCTCACCTGTGTCACACCTGTGTCTCACCTGTGTCTGACCTGTGTCTCACCTGTGTCACACCTGTGTCACACCTGTGTCTCACCTGTGTCACACCTGTGTCACACCTGTGTCTCACCTGTGTCACACCTGTGTCACACCTGTGTCTCACCTGTGTCACACCTGTGTCTCACCTGTGTCACACCTGTGTCACACCTGTGTCTCACCTGTGTCACACCTGTGTCTCACCTGTGTCACACCTGTGTCACACCTGTGTCACATCTGTGTCACACCTGTGCCTGTGGCTGAGTGAGTGATGAGTGTTAGGTGTAAGTGGAGGAACAGTTTTATTTTGTCCAAAAGCAGGACACTTGTTTTATGAATGAAATGTTAGTATCTTATATCAGAATCAGAATCACTTTTACTGATCCCCGAGGGGAAATTCTCTTAGTCAACAGATGCCACGACCACAGAAGATAGAAATGTGAAAGAATGAGAATAAAATGTACAGTGCAAAACAGCAAAAATATAAAAATATAATAAAATAGAGTCTATAAATAAATAAATAGATCTCAGCATCAGAAGATATTTACATGAGTGTACAAATTGGAATATTGGAGTATTGTGAATGATTCGTTACTGCACGGAATTCAACAGTTTGATGGCTGTGATGATGTTTGGTGATATGGTCGTTTCCATCGACTTTTAGACTCTGTAAACTGTTACATCGACCTGCCCAGAGACGACAGGTGGATAATTTTCTGCTAAAACCTGGTACAGAGCATCTTTCCTCTTGGTCAGTGTGTAGTTCACACTGTCCCTGTATGAATAAAAACACCACAGAGCAGCACAGTGCAGCCCTCTCTACTCCAAAACACTTCTGCCAGTGTGGGCCCTGGACAATCAGACACATCCACACATTCAAAAATGAAACCGTGGCGTTACGCGCAGTGGGCGGGCTCTGACACTTAGGGCCCTGGTTCTCATTGGCTGTTTGTTTCTTCTGTCAAGACAAAAGCACGTTCCTCTTTGCTGCTCTTCTTTTGGTCTCTAGTGCCTCCTCACTCCACTCCTGTGTTTATCTGCTCCCTCACGACAGGAGATGCTCTGATGTTCTCATCTAAAAACTGAGTTGTCTGTCCACCAACTTAGTGATCTACTTTTATCAGGACAATCGTGTTTCTATTTAATATTCTGATGTTTGTTTCCAGGAGCTGAGTGTCTGGTGTTGGTGCTGGTTCTTCTGGTTCTGGTTCTTCTGGTTCTGGTTCTTCTGGTTCTGGTTCTTCTGGTGGTGGTTCTTCTGGTGCTGGTTCTTCTGGTGGTGGTTCTTCTGGTGCTGGTTCATCTGGTGCTGGTTCTTCTGGTGCTGGTTCTTCTGGTTCTGGTTCTTCTGGTGCTGGTTTCTTCTGGTGCTGGTTCTTCTGGTTCTGGTTCTTCTGGTGCTGGTTCTTCTGGTGCTGGTTCTTCTGGTGGTGGTTCTTCTGGTTCTGGTTCTTCTGGTGGTGGTTCTTTCGTATTTGCAGTGCACTGTTTGTGTGCGTGTGTTTAACAAGGGTTTATATTTGGATTTGAAGTAAAACTAGTATAATAAAGAAATGCAATTTTAGTAACATTTTACTATTTATTCTTGTCGATGAACACTGTGAGTTGGAATTGTCTCTTTTTTGCCTCATTAAGTAAATCTCACCTGTGCCTTAGGTCTAGTATTTTATATTCTCCAGGTGAAATTCCTGCGGTTGTGTTGTTGGATATTTAATATTAAACTATTTAAAGTGAAGATGGAAAAAAGATTCTACTCCACCACACTGCCACACAACAACTACAAGAAAAGACCAGAGAAAGTCAAGATTTTCAAACTACTTGTCCTGGTTTAGACCTGGTTTAGTTCTGGTTCAGTCCTGGTTCAGTCCCGGTTTAGTCCTGGTTTAGACCTGGTTTAGTTCTGGTTCAGTCCTGGTTCAGTCCCGGTTTAGTCCTGGTTTAGACCTGGTTTAGTCCTGGTTTAGTCCTGGTTTAGACCTGGTTTAGTCCTGGTTTAGACCTGGTTTAGACCTGGTTTAGTCCTGGTTTAGTCCTGGTCTCCTGCTGGTCCAGACTCAGGACTAAACCTGGTGAATCAGTGTTTGAGTTTTGTTCAGTTTAAACCTGGAACATTCTTCCTGAAGATGTGACACAGACTCGACTTTGACGATGTTTAAATCCAGACTCAAACGGTTCTGTTTATCTGAGCATATATGATTATTTATGTTTGTTTTATTGTGAGTTTAATGTCTTTCTTTTTCTGTAAAGCTCTTTAAATGACTTTGTGGATAAATTGTGTTATAATAAACTTGTCTCTTTTTCTGGACCGTGGCAGTTTTATCTGATTTATTAGTCAGTAACTTTCTTTCTTTCCTGACAGAAGTTTGTCGACTGTTGGCTCTTTAAGTCCATTTTAATCCAGTTTCAGATCAAAAGTGTCTCTGTTGGAGAAACACAGTCGTTAAAGGCCTGTGACTTGAGCAGGTCCAGTGGGTGATGGGTCTGGACTAGGATCTCATAGAAGGACTTTTGTAGGACAAAGACATAAGTGTGTTGCATTTCCTGCTGCTGAGACGAGCATGAAGTTCCTCCTCACAGTCACAGAGTCATCTGCAGCTCTTACACTTATGTTGAGTTTAATACAAAACAACTCGTCCATATCATTCTAAAAAGGCTGTGAACATAAAGTCCTGACATTATGAGGTGAGTCTGACTTACTCTGGACCATCTTCTCTTTTAAAATCTATCCCTCGTTCCATAGAATCATCACTGTCGGATGAGGAGGCCCTGGCCCCAGGAGCAGGTCTGTGGACACAGATGGAGCAGTGGCTTTAGTCTGAGCTCATGGAGAACAGTGGTGGAGTGTTAGTGATCCTCTCTTACCTGTGAGCTTTTATAGAGGGAGGGGCTCCGTACTCTCTGGTCTCTCTCTGATCCATGCTCAGTCCAGGGTCATGTGATCTCAGACCCTCAGGAGGAGCCGACGCGCATGAAGCCCACTGCAAAAAAGTCCACTCCAAATCAGACATGTGTAAACATGTAAATCCAGACAGAACTTTGTACGACACAAGAAAACCTCACAACTAAATACAACAGAAATAAACAGAAATAAAAAGACCACTTCAAATGGAATAAAATAGTAAATAATAGAAATGAAAAAGCCACAGAATGAAACAAAAGACACGAACAAAACCAAAGAGAGTCTCATTTTAGTTAAATCCACAGCCCAAAAGTCCAAATCAAAGTCATTTAAAACCATTAAAACACAATTATGTTTATTCAACAACAAAGTCTATAACCAGGAAATAAACAGGGACTAAACCTGGACTAATCCAGGACTAAACCAGGACTAAACCAGAACTAAACCAGGACTAAACTCAGTGTTAAATAGAATCAAACTAGTAAAACCTGAGCAGATCCGAAGAGTCCAAAGTGTCTCAGAGAAAAGTGCGTAGTTGAAGTGGTTTGGGAGCATTCTACCTGTAGTGACTCAGAGCTGCTCCTCTATTGGCTGCAGTCCAGGTGGGCGGGGCTCCTCACAGGTGAGTGACAGGAGGCTGCCCCTGAGCTCTGTGTCTGTGTCGGCCTCATTTAGTCTGACTCAGCTGAAATGAGCCAGTAGGACACAAATATGGAGGAGAGGAATGCTCCGGTTCTGATCAGGACTAAACCAGGACTAAAGACAAACTCTCCATGATCTGTTCACTATTTACACCCCTGTTATCTACAACTGGGGCCAGTCCAACACTGACACTTGAAACTACTGCATTTATACTTCATGTTCTGTGTAATAGGACCAGTGACTGTTCCACTGTTGATTCTGTAACTTTCTGTCGGTTAAATCAACAGTTTTGATCCGTCCTGTGAGGCCTCTGCTGCTGAGATTTAGAACTGTACAAACTTTTAAAAGTGAATTGAATTAAAGTTATATTAACAGTGACTTAACAGTGAATGTCCTGGAGGAAAACAACGTACAACAAGAACCACAGCAAACACAGCGCCACCTGCAGGACTCAGCAGAAGAAAACATGGGAGAGAAAGAAGAAGAAGCAGACGACACAGAGCACAGTGGACTGAGACAACCACAAATAAATAAAAACATCTAAAAGCTGTGTGATCAAAGTGATGCAGAGGAAGCTCGGGGATCTCCTCTGTCTGTTCTTATCTTGAATTTTATGATGAAGCTCCATTGTAACAAAATAAATAATAATAATCATCATAAATATCCCTCCATTTTCTTCCACTTTCTCCAGCTCTGAGTCGCAGAGGCAGCAGTCTGAGCAGGGACAGAACTTCTCTTTCCACACACACTTCCTCCAGCTCTTCCAGGGGGATCCCAGCCCAGAGACATCGTCCCTCCAGCGTGTCCTGCGTCTTCCCAGAAGAACTTGCCTCCTGTCTCCTTTGTTGTGAGGACATTTTCTACACAAATCATGTGTAAAGACAGTGTTTCCTTCTGCTGAAAGATGAAGTATCATGGACACTTCCCCAGTGTTGAAATCCTCTGGAGGAGCCTGATGAGGAGAGACAGTGGGTGGTTGTACTGGTGTGTGGACAAAGATTTGGTGGAGAATGTTTATGACACAGGATCCTAATGTTGACTGTAAAAGGTCAGACCTCGTATTAAGATGTGTCCTTTGGATTTGTGTTAACGTCAAGTCTCATTGTTTTTTTTAGATTGGCTCAGGCCTGACGTGGGCGGGCCGACAGGTGATAGGCCACGAGAGGCCCACAGGAGACAGGTGCAAGGGTAACAGACTACTCTGTATCAGCTGAATTTAGTTCAGAAAATGGGTCATTTAATTCATTTTAGATGTGGGAGCTTTCGTTTATTGTACAAGCCGCTTTTTACTCCACCATTTGAGGAGACGACAAACTAAACACACTGAACCAGGGACAACAGCCTGAACTGAACTCCACCCTCCATTTAAACATATTTAGAGAGACTTTACTGGGATGAGTGTGTAAAAGTGTCTCCCTAATATTAAAACATCTGCATTTATGACTAAAACAAGGTTGATGTAGTTCTCATGGTGACCACAAGAGGGCAGCACCTGTCTATGTGGTGCTGGACACTCCAATGTGACTCTTCTTTTTGGTTGGTGATGGGCTGCAGGTGAGTAGTGGGTGGTGCCAGACTCTCCACCCAGCTCCAGGCACAGACAGAGAAAGGAGAGAGGAGGCAGCACAAAATCACACGGGGAAAAAACTAATCCTGACATCTACAGTCAGTTCAGTTCATTTCAAGTACGGGATTGGAAAGGAAACTTTAGTGATTTGCTCATTTAGCTGCTTTAGCGACAACATACAAAGTCGTTCTTGCATCGTTCGCTTGAATATCTGATGGTAAAAACACTCACCTGAACATGATGGCTGAGAGTTTCACCCTGGATGCAGTGTAAAGAGTTTTAGAGGTGGGTTAAATCGTGACGACACCAGACCTCGCCACAGTGGAACAGAGGAGGACGTGACTGTGTGACCATGTGACTTGAAGTGTGGGAGGTCGTTTATATGAACAGTCTACGGGGCAGAGCTGAAGCTGACCTGATACAATGAGACGGACCTCAAAATACAGACCTCAGACGCAGGTTAGACGAGCTGCAGATTTTTAAAAAGTGTACCAAAATGACCACGTGACACTGCAAAATCCTACGAGTATCACCGAGATATCAAGAAAAAAAAAGGAAGTGCTTACGTCACAGTGGGCGTGTTTCTGGTGGTGGTGAAAATGGCGGATATCAGAGCAATGACGTCTTGAATACAGGAGATTAAAGATTACTCAAACATGCACGAATCAGTCAAATACATCTTCAAGAGGGAAAATGAGAAGAAACGACTAGAACATGGTTAAAGCAGCTCTGAAAAGTACATTTCACAGAACTGGTCTGATTTAAAATATCAAACAATAGCTGTGCAAATTTAAACTCAGTAGTAAACCATAATAGTTTCAATTACAGCAGCATCCTCACTTCCCTTGTTCAACACCGGATTCCTTTTTTTTTTTATAAATACATGTACAAATATGTGTATGAATACATTGTACAAATACATTTATAAATACATTTACACAGTGTTGTTCTTCTGACATATGTTATGGCCGATCTACTTTTCCACAGAGTCACAGGTTTAAACTCATCTCCTGTTATGAAACAAAGAGTGAAATAGTGAATCTGCAGGTTTAAAGTCGAGGCTGGAGTCTGTGTGTTAATTATGGACTGAGGACTGATTTATACCAAAATTAGAAAGAATTCATCTTTCTCTTTGAATATCAACAGACAAATATAACGTTACAGGTGATTTTTTCCCCACTGCCTTGTATTACATAACTTTAAGAAAATACACCTTGTTTCTCCAGTAGAAGAAGTCACGCGCGGTGCATGATGGGATACAGAAGTGTACAGAGTCTGCTCGGATGCTTCGCTCACGCCCCATCTCCATGGAAACACAGGAAACACAGGAAACACAGGAAACACAGGAAACACAGGAAACAGGACACACAGGAACAAGGAACACACAGGAAACACAGGAAACACAGGAAACACAGGAAAACACAGGAAACACAGGAAACACAGGAAACACAGAAAACACAGGAAACACAGGAAACACAGGAAACACAGGAAACACAGGAAACACAGGAAACACAGGAAACACAGGACACACAGGAAACACAGGACACACAGGAAACACAGGACACACAGGAAACACAGGAAACACAGGAAACACAGGAAACACAGGAAACACAGGAAACACAGGACACACAGGAAACACAGGAAACACAGGAAACACAGGAAACACAGAAAACACAGGAAACACAGGAAACACAGGAAACACAGGACACACAGGAAACACAGGAAACACAGGAAACACAGGAAACACAGAAAACACAGGAAACACAGGAAACACAGGAAACACAGGAAACACAGGACACACAGGAAACACAGGAAACACAGGAAACACAGGAAACACAGGAAACACAGGACACACAGGAAACACAGGAACAGTGTTGGGAATAACGGCGTTAAACAATAACGGCGTTAGTAACGTTTTGTTTTTTCACTAACGGAGTAATTTAACTAATTACTTTTCCCAGTGTCCCAACGCCGTTACCGTTACTGACAGTAAAACGTGGCGCGTTACTATTACTTCAGTTCACTCTGCTCTTCATCAGAGTCTCTCAGACGAGGAGCTGCAGCCTGTTGTGTTTCTTTGGTGAAAGAGTCTCGGGGTGAGAGGCTTGTTTGAGATGAGCGAGGCGGGCGCAGATAATCTCGTGAGAGCGAGTCCGCCGCAGGCCGTGTCTCAATTAACCAAAGTGCCTTAAATCCGCCGCTCGAACGGGGCATTTAAGCCGCGCGGTACTTCGACCCGCACTTTGAACAGTTCATGGTGCATTTGGCGAATTGGGACACGGCCGCAATTTTTGAGCGAGGCGAGCGCAGCAGCTCTCCACCGACTGCGGCGCCTGCATGGACTACAAACGCTCAATGCATGATGGGAAATGATGTCTGTCACACGTGCATTGACAGCTGATTGGGTCCGAGTTGAGTTTTGATCAGAAACGTGACGCTCTGACGCACAGCTGCCTCCTCCTCCAACTTTACACAAACTAATACCACATATTTGATATGGACATATGTTTTAAATGTGACTGAAGTGTCCAGGCTGGTGTCAGATATGGATCACTTTTAAACAAATGCAATATAATTGCAATCTGTTAGTGAAATAAATGTTAAAGGTTCACATCTGTTGTGTTTTTTTTTGTTTGTTTTTTTTTTACATAGTAACGGCATAGTTACTTGCCTAGTAACGAGTTACTTCTCCCAAAAAGTAACTGAGATGCTAACTCAGTTACTTTTTGGGAGAAGTAACTTGTAACTATAACTAATTACATTTTTGAAGTAAGATTCCCAACACTGCACAGGAAACACAGGAAACACAGGAAACACAGGAAACACAGGAAACACAGGAAACACAGGAAACACAGGAAACACAGGAAACACAGGAAACACAGGACACACAGGACACACAGGAAACACAGGAAACACAGGAAACACAGGACACATATGACACTGAGTTCATCGGTGCATGAAACGGGACAGGCCTCGTGTGTGGTCGAATCCCACAGTTTGGAGCGATGGTGACGGGTCCTTTATGGCCTTTTTCACCACTGCAGATCCACATCTCACCACTGCAGGGCGCCACAGTGCAGCACAATCACAATCATCAGGTCACAGAAGTAGAACAAGTATTAAACTAAAAACTTCTGTGGGGTATTAAAGAGGAGGTATTTACTTCTATGTGTATTAAAGAGGAGGTATTTACTTCTGTGGGGTATTAAAGAGAAGGTATTTACTTCTGTGGGGTATTAAAGAGGAGGTATTTACTTCTGTGGGGTATTAAAGAGGAGGTATTTACTTCTGTGTGGGTATTAAAGAGGAGGTATTTACTTCTGTGGGGTATTAAAGAGGAGGTATTTACTTCTGTGGAGTAATAAAGAGGAGGTATTTACTTCTATGGGGTATTAAAGAGGAGGTATTTACTTCTGTGGGGTATTAAAGAGGAGGTATTTACTTCTATGTGTATTAAAGAGGAGGTATTTACTTCTATGGGGTATTAAAGAGGAGGTATTTACTTCTGTGGGGTATTAAAGAGGAGGTATTTACTTCTGTGGGGTATTAAAGAGGAGGTATTTACTTCTATGGGGTATTAAAGAGGAGGTATTTACTTCTATGTGTATTAAAGAGGAGGTATTTACTTCTATGTGTATTAAAGAGGAGGTATTTACTTCTATGTGTATTAAAGAGGAGGTATTTACTTCTGTGGGGTATTAAAGAGGAGGTATTTACTTCTGTGGGGTATTACAGAGGAGGTATTTACTTCTATGGGGTATTAAAGAGGAGGTATTTATTTCTATGGGGTATTAAAAAGGAGGTATTTACTTCTGTGTGTATTAAAGAGGAGGTATTTACTTCTGTGTGTATTAAAAGGAGGGTATTTACTTCTATGTGTATTAAAGAGGAGGTATTTACTTCTATGTTTATATTAAAGAGGAGGTATTTACTTCTATGGGGTATTAAAGAGGAGGTATTTACTTCTGTGGGGTATTACAGAGGAGGTATTTACTTCTATGGTGTATTAAAGAGGAGGTATTTACTTCTATGGGGTATTAAAGAGGAGGTATTTACTTCTATGTGTATTAAAGAGGAGGTATTTACTTCTATGTTGTATTAAAGAGGAGGTATTTACTTTTATGTGTATTAAAGAGGAGGTATTTTACTTCTCTGTGTATATTAAAGAGGAGGTATTTACTTCTGTGTGTATTAAAGAGGAGGTATTTACTTCTGTGTGTGTTAAAGAGGAGGGTTTACTTCTATGTGTATTAAAGAGGAGGTATTTACTTCTATGTGTATTAAAGAGGAGGTATTTACTTCTATGTGTATTAAAGAGGAGGTATTTACTTCTATGTGTATTAAAGAGGAGGTATTTACTTCTATGTGTATTAAAGAGGAGGTATTTACTTCTGTGGGGTATTAAAGAGGAGGTATTTACTTCTATCTGTATTAAAGAGGAGGTATTTACTTCTATGTGTATTAAAGAGGAGGTATTTACTTCTATGTGTATTAAAGAGGAGGTATTTACTTCTATGTGTATTAACTAACACTTCACATATTTACATCACTTTCACTTTCGTTTCTGACGTTCTGAGTCGTCTCCTCCCTTTGCTCTTCACTCTAAGCCGCTCCCCCTTCAGAGCTTTATAACATTACTGTCCATGTGTATAAATTGTATTGTATGATCACTAGATTATTCAAACATGCCTGGAAGAAATATACAAAAACTACTAATACTACGACTTCTACTCCTGCAAATACTACAACTATTACTACTACTGGAACAATTACTACTCATACTACAGAATACTGTTATTACTCCTACAACTGCTGGTTCTACTCCTCCTCCTCTTGCTTCTCCTCCTCCTCCTCCTGCTCCTCCTGTTCCTCCTCCTCCTCCTCCTCCTGTTCCTCCTCCTCCTCCTCCCCCTTCTCCTATTGCTCCTCCTGTTCCTCCTGCTCCTCCTCGTCCCCCCCCCCCCCCCCCCCCCCCCCCCATCCCCCCCCCCCATCCTCCTTCTCCCATTCCTCCCCCTCTTCTTCCACCTCCTCCTCTTCCTCCTCCTGCTTTTCGTCCTGGTTCTAGGCTGAGTATGAGTTAGTTTTGTGTTTTGTGATGTGGTTGTTGTTGTGGGTTGTGTGTTTTGTTTTTTTGTGTTGTGTGTTGGGTGTTTTGTGTGTTGTTGTGTATTGTGTGTTTTGTGTTTTGTTATGTGTTGTTGTGTATTGTTGTATGTTTTGTGTTGTTTTGTGTTGTTGTGTGGTGTTGTGTGTTATTATGTGTTGTTGTATGTTTTGTGTTGTTGTGTGTTATAATGTGTTGTTGTGTTTGTGTATTGTTGTATGTTTTGTGTTGTTGTGTGTTGTTTTGTGCTGTTGTGTGTTATTGTGTGTTGTTGTGTGTTATTGTGTATTGTTGTATATTTTGTGTTGTTTTGTTTTGTTGTGGGTTATTATGTGTTGTTGTATGTTTTGTGTCTTGTTGTGTGTTATTATATGTTGTTGTTTGTTATTGGGTGCTGTTGTGTATTGTGTGTTGTATGTTTTGTGTTGTTTTGTGTTGTTTTGTTTTATATGTTTTGTTAGTTGTTGTGTGTTGTTGTGTGTTATTATGTGTTGTTGTGTATTGTTATATGTTTTGTGTTGTTTTGTGTTGTGTGTTGTTGTTGTGTGTTGTTGTGTGTTGTTGTGTGTTGTGTGTTGTTGTGTGTTGTTGTGTGTTGTTGTGTGTTGTGTGTTGTTGTGTGTTGTTGTTGTGTGTTATTGTGTGTTTTTGTGTGTTGTTGTTGTGTTTTGTTGTGTGTTGTTGTGTGTTGTTGTGTGTTGTTGTTGTGTGTTGTTGTGTGTCGTTGTGTGTTGTTGTGTGTCGTTGTTGTGTGTTGTTGTGTGTTGTTTGTTGTTGTGTGTTGTTGTGTGTTGTTGTGTGTTGTTGTGTGTCGTTGTTGTTTGTTGTTGTGTGTTGTTGTGTGTTGTTGTGTGTTGTTTGTTGTTGTGTGTTGTTGTGTTGTTGTGTGTTGTTGTGTGTTGTGCTGTTGTGTGTTGTTGTGTGTTGTTGTGTGTTGTTGTGTGTTGTGTTGTCGTGTGTTGTTGTGTGGTGTGTTGTTGTGTGGTGTGTTGTTGTGTGTGTTGTTGTGTTGTTGTGTGTGTTGTGTGTGTGTTGTTGTGTTGTTGTGTGGTGTGTGTTGTGTGTGTGTTGTGTGTTGTTGTGTGTTATTATGTGTTGTCGTGTGTTGTTGTGTGTTGTGTTGTTGTGTGTTGTGTGTGTTGTCGTGTGTTGTCGTGTGTTGTTGTGTGTTGTGTTGTTGTGTGTTGTGTGTGTTGTCGTGTGTTGTCGGGTGTTGTGTGTGTTGTGTGTTGTTGTGTGTTGTTGTGTGTTGTTGTGTGTTGTTGTGTGTTGTTGTGTGTTGTTGTGTGTTGTGTTGTTGTGTGTTGTTGTGTGTTGTTGTGTGGTGTTGTGTGTTGTTGTGTGTTGTGTGTTGTTGTGTGTTATTATGTGTTGTTGTGTGTTGTTGTGTGTTGTTGTGTGTTGTGTTGTTGTGTGTTGTTGTGTGTTGTTGTGTGTTGTTGTGTGTTGTTGTGTGTTGTGTTGTTGTGTGTTGTTGTGTGTTGTTGTGTGTTGTTGTGTGTTGTGTGTTGTTGTGTGTTGTGTGTTGTTGTGTTGTTGTGTGTTGTTGTGTGTTGTTGTGTGTTGTTGTCTTTTGTTGTGTGTGTTTTGTGTGTGTTGTGTGTTGTTGTGTGTTGTTGTGTGTTGTGTGGTGTTGTGTGTTTTGTGTGTGTTGTGTGTTGTTGTGTGTTATTATGTGTTGTTGTGTGTTGTTGTGTTGTTGTGTGTTGTTGTGTGTTGTGTGTTGTTGTGTGTTGTGTGTTGTTGTGTTGTTGTGTGTTGTTGTGTGTTGTGTGTTGTTGTGTGTTGTGTGTTGTTGTGTTGTTGTGTGTTGTTGTGTGTTGTGTGTTGTTGTGTGTTGTGTGTTGTTGTGTTGTTGTGTTGTTGTGTGTGTTGTTGTGTGTTGTGTGTTGTTGTGTGTTGTGTGTTGTTGTGTTGTTGTGTGTTGTGTGTTGTTGTGTTGTTGTGTGTTGTGTGTTGTTGTGTGTGTGTGTGTGTTTTGTGTGTGTGTGTGTGTGTTGTGTGTTGTGTGTGTTGTGTTGTTGTGTTGTTGTGTGTTGTTGTGTGTTGTGTGTTGTTGTGTGTTGTGTGTGTTTTGTGTGTTTTGTGTGTTGTTGTGTGTTGTTGTGTGTAACCCCTTCCACCTAGGGTTACCCTGACCTGCTCCGTTTCTCCCTATTTGCGCACTCCTGATTGGTTGATGGATAAATAGCTGGAGCGGCTCTGTGACAGTCTGCTGCTCCTCCGCCCCGCCCACTCTACTCCCGCTGTGTCTGTGCGTCTGGACGGCTAACGCTCGGTTTTGGCCTTATTCTCCACACTCTGGTTTACATATAACTCAGTGGTGAGTGTTGCAAAGAGTTATCACTTCCATGTACCATTAAAACCCACTAAATTTAAAATTAATGCAGAGTTTAGAGCACAGAGCTATATTAAAGCACAGTTCATTTCCGCGTATCCGCGGACTGAAGTCCGCTAACAACGCGAGCGCTTTTGAGTTTGTTTTCTAATACGTCAGTCATGAGCCAAAGTTATGAATGGAACGCCACGTGCCAACTTACGTGAGCATGTTTACTTTAATTCGGCAGCACTATTACGCTGTTTTAGTACATTTTGGTTAAGTATCTGATGTATATTGAGAGTCATGGGCCTATGTTGATCTTTGTAATGTGTATTGTAAAGAAGATTTTGATTTCTAAATATATGTTGCGCAACTGATTTAATTATGATTTAATGATGAAATGTGAAACTGAGATCTTGTTTTGACCTTATTTTCAGGTCAGGTTTTTCATGGGACTGAACAGATCATGGGACATAACCGATCTCTCTACTACTGATGGCGAGCTAGTAAGATGAATGATTTTGTCTGTGGAATATGGACGTATATGCGAATGGAATTTGCGTTACCTGAACTCTTACAGAAAGTCAAAGTATTTGACCTGGGACTGTATTTCTTTTGTTATTGTTGCTTTAAGAATCTTGAATGTGTTCAATTTAAGTTAATTAAATAGTATGTCACTTTTTGTTTTGACTTTTCCAAAATATATTTTATTATCTTTCAATCCAATCTGTTGTCTGTCATTCATGCACAAGCTCCCTGAGCGGCCCGGTTCTTCTGTGTGTGTGCGTTAATTGCTATAAACGCATAGCCAACAAATCACCTAAAAATACTATCGTGGTTACATGTGTGTTGTTGTGTTGTGTTGTGTTGTGTGTTGTGTGTTGTTGTGTGTCGTTGTGTGTCGTTTGCATTAAACTATCTCTACTCTACGTTTTAGGTTCTGGAGTTTTGATCTGATCTGAAGGATTGAAGTTTGAAAGTTTGAAGTTTTGATTTAGTATTTTTGAACTGGACTGAAAAATAAAAGTATTTTTTATTATAGTTTGAGAGCTGCTGAAAGTCTGAGCTTTTATTTTTAACACGTTCAGAATTTGAACAAAAGATAAAATAAAGTGATATTGTTGAGCACTAAACACTGCCCCCTTCTGGACTCATTATGAACAGCCCGTCTCTAGAGGCTGGATTATAATGACACTGCTGCTCTGGAGGAGCCGCGATGGACCAGAGCGACCGAGCGGTTTGTCCCTGAACACTGAACACCAACAACTTTAATAAACACTTTTATTTGCAGCTGGATAAGTCAGAAAATGAAATAATGTCACTCACAAACATAAGATTTAGTGCAGTTGCTTCAGTCCAGGATGTGAGAGTCTGGAGTGGGGTCAGGGTCGTCTTTTTAAAACATAAATGTTACTGTTTGTCTCTGTCCTTGTCTGTTTTTAAAATGGACGGATGGATGAGTCCAGAATGAAGATGAATGAAAGTAAAAACAATCGATTCAGTTGTTTCTGTTGAATAATATTCAGCTTAAATCTTTATCAAAATCACCACATTTGAAGTTTTATAAGACTCAAAATCTGCAAAACACTTTGACTTTTTACTCTTTAAGTACATTTTTAAACAGGTACTTTAATACTTTTACTTAAGTAGATTTTTTCATGTGATACTTTGACTTTTACTTGAGTATTTCTTTGCTGTTACTGTTACCTCTCGACATCTCCACATTCTACAGAACAATAAGATTTAACTCAGAACCTGGAGCAGATCAAATGATTGTGCTTCAAACACTGATTTGTGCTGTTCTTGGGTCTGGACACAAGTTTGTATTATATAATAAATATCATATTGTGTTTGTTGAAAAAATGTCTGTGTCCCTCAGTCGTCCAGGTCTGATCCACAGTAAAAGAAAAATTCAATTCTGTAACTGGACAAAAACTTGTGAACTGAAGAAGCCTCTTGGATGAGCAGATGAACATCTTCAGTCAAAAACGTTTTGTTCAGTTACAGATTTGATTTTTTTCTTTTACTTCAAAGTGATTGAACAAAACTGTAATAAACCACATCATTATTTTCAGTTTGACCATGTGCAGCACTTAGGAAACTGCACAGACACAAACCTGGTTAAATAATCACAGGAGATGAATAAAATGTTTGGAAAACGAGCATGGACTTTTCAGGCAAAAGGAGACTTCAGATAGAGCAGAACACTTCCTGTTGTCTTGGTTCTGTGGCTAAGAGGCTCCTGCTTTTCCAACAACGGCTCAGAGGTTTGACAGTGAAAACACACGGCTCATCCCCGCAGATCCACGCTCTGAAACACAAGGACCACATGACTTGGTGGACTTCAGTCCTCATCACGATCCTCAAACTTCTGACATTTGTTGCTCTGGTCCAAAAAGTGAAAATAAAAACGACTAAAGCTGCAGCAAACTCAAATGTGACTCTGGCTGAAGTGAGCACGTGACACATTCAGAACCAGGAGGAGTCGAGGTCAAAGGGTTTCCTTATATCTGAGAGCAGGAGGAGCTGAAGGAAGGAGTGGACTGACTGTTACGTCCACCAAGGAGGAAAAAGTCAGATAGAAAGAATAAAAAACACATCTGAACAGTGGATCTTCAGGGTTTTACCAAAGCTGTGGGAGTAAAAACCTGTTGAATGTAGAAGAGAATACTTGCGAAAGGAGACAAAACTTCAAACACAGAGGGGAAAGTAACAAGAATAAAAATAAAAACTTCATTTGTAAAGAACTTTTCAAAAACTTGTTACATAAATAATGCTGTGCCATATATTGTCCTTGAAGTTAGAGTCATCAGATTGGAGGGGAAAAAACCCTGATCTGCACAAGGTCAAAAAAGGAAAAACCCAAATTAAATTCACATTATGTAGCTCAGGCTATGAGCTAAACAATAAAATATACAGTTACAATTAGTGTCAATTGCAATATTATTCAGATCAATATATTATAAATTCAAGTATTCATTTTATAACATTCATTTCTCATTTCACAAAAACATAGTACACCTTTAAGTGAACTGCCTTTGTGGGCGAAGAACTGAAATATATCATAGATCTTGTGCAACAACAAAAAACACGTAGCTACATTTAAATTCATTCAAATCATGGCCGCCAAATGACTCATATCAATAATGAACAAAAATAGACATCAAAACTAATAAAGTCAAATCAAACTGTTTCCCGTGTCTCAGTGTTTATAACAATAAGAAAAGTCCATCCATCCATTTCCTTCTAATTATCCAGGGCCAGGTTGTGAGGGCAGCACAGTCAAAGCAGGGACTCCCAGATTTCCCTCAGCCCAGACACTTCCTCCAGCTCCTCTGCCGGGACCCCAGAGCGCGCTTAGGCCAGTCGAGAGACGCAGTGCAGCCAGCGTGACCCGGGTCTTCCTCGGGGCCTCCTCCCGGTGGGACGTGCCCAGAACACCTCCCTTTTTAGGACAATACTTTGAGTTGGATGAATATGTTGATAACATTGACCTCTAATATTTGTCAGGATTTAATGTGGTGTATGTGCGACTGGGCACGCCCCTTGAATCCCCGTGCCATAAAAAGGCAAAGGTTGTCTGCTTACTCTCTCACTCTTCTCCTCCAAATAAGCAGACGGTTCCCCTCAAACCAGGGGTCCCCAAACTTTTTCCTGTGAGGGCCACATAACTTTTCGCTTCTCTGTTGGGGGGCCGGGGTCAGTTTGTAACAGAAAAAGTGACGACTGGATTCTTCACAGAACAAAAGTCAGGAAATAAATAACACTATTAATGAAATAAGTAATAACCAAATGACCCTCCCTGGTTCTAATCATCAATCAATAATTGTTTGTCCACTTCAGGTTAAATGTCCTGCATTCTGAATCTATTTTTCTCTTACCAAACCTTTATCAAGATGAGAGAGCCAGGTTCCACTTAATTTACATCATGTTTATTGTACATATTAAAAGAAACAGTGATTGAACTTTATTAACAAAGCCACAATAGATAAAATCTGAGTTTGCCCAGACACTCATTCAGCTCAAACCCGCTGCCTGTCAGACCACGGACTGGGAAAAATCCAGCTCGACGCACAGAGCTCGTCGGGCCCACAGAGCTCAGACACACAGACTCAGCTGCACCAGTCCGAGCCCCGCACAGCGCCACTAAACGCGATCTCACACTGGACCAACGTAACTTGTAAATTGAGCTGGCGAAATAAAGAAAGACAAAGCAAAACAAAAAGGCAAAACTCCGGAAGGAAAAAGGCAAAGCAAAAAGGCAAAGCAGAAAAACAAAGCAGCAGAGGCGGTGCCCGGTGCCGCTGTGACACTGATGACACCGAAAATGAGGATTAACCATTAGTCCCACAGCGCAATAGAACGTAACTCAATTAAAGAGGCACGTACCGCTGATGAAGGTGACACACAACCCCAGGTTTGATGGCTGGAGTCGCTTTACGCAGCTCACTGTCTGGAGTTTGAAATGCGTAATGGACCTGGTACAGCGAGTACAGCCGAGCAGCGGGACAAGGGACAGATGTGTAAGAATTTGGGAGTTTTATGAATGAAGAGGCCGCACGGGGCATGACCTGTCACTGCAGATGAGGTGCAAAGTTACGGCCAAACAGAGAAGCTACATGAAGCATGGACTTTAGTTTGGACAATTTTATGCATGGGCAGGAGTAGTGAATATTAATTACCTGTTGCCAAAGACAAGGGGCATGAGAACGCGCGGTGAAGTTCAGTGTGTTGCGCAAGTGAAGCGGTCCCGAGCTGCAGTCAGACGGCAGCACTAAAAGAGGATGATTTAGGAATTTTGATATTTCCATGAATGAAGAGTAACAAATTAGGACTTTACGTGGGCCTGGAGGACAGAGCTGCTACACAGGGAACCGGAAATGCGTCTGGGCAAAAGGGGGAGCAACGAGAAAGGGAGCGTTTATATAGTCCACCAGAACACACCGCGGGAAACCAGGTGAGCACCTGCAGCACAGGCCTCAACAGCGTCTTACCACATATGTGTTTATGAAATAGTTACTAACTAATAGTTAATAATGAAAATAGTTCATAACTAAGGAACATTTTATTGCAAAAGTCCAACTTTATTATCAAATACAAATACACATACATGAAAAAAAAATCAAAATGCTCTCTGGAATTGTTCAGGGGGCCGGACCAAATGTGGAGGCGGGCCGTAGCGGTGGCTCAGCGGCTTTTACTCTTGCCTCTGGAACAAAGGCTCGCTGGTTCGAGACCAGCTCATGCCTGAGAGTGATCACGCCTTTCGGAGCTCCTGTCTCACACGGCACCTCCCTCCAGCACCGCGGCGCGCTCTGCGCCGTGTGAGCCGAGCAGGGCCGGATCTCACCTCGGCGCGGACGACGCACAGACCGGTCGACCCTGGATGCGGCTCAAGTGGAAATCGTCCACAGCGCGGGCCTCCTATATTTCGGTTCGGGCCAAAGCAGAAAATATCAACTACTAACGAAAACGGTGTCACAAATGTACGATGAGAGCGTGAAGCCGAGTCCGGGCTGGGAGCGCGGGGCACGAGCCACAGCGCAGTCCGACGACGCCCGAGGTCCTCCGCAGAGTCTCGGCGTCCTGCGCCTTTGTGCCTCCGTTCAACGACGGAACATTCAAACTACTAACAGTGGTTCGAAAGTCAAGTTCAGAGCAGAGACGGCCCTTGTGGGCTTCAGGAAATGACTCGGACAAAAGCAGAAGATCGGGAAGGCTCAGATAGTTGCATCATTTAGTTTTATTCAGGCATCATGGAAGTCAAGTTTCCGTCTACTTTCTCCTGGTCTCCTGGTCTCCTTTCTCCTAGTTTACATCTCTACAATGACTCTTATATAGACCTCTTATCTGTGTTTAGCGTATGGAAAACACACACAAAGGTCACTAGCTGAGTTAGCTAGGAGCTGCTGCAACTGCACATGTTCACTGCAACAAACAGGTATTAGCTAATCTTAAGTTCAGAGTACACATGCCACGTAGAACACACAGACAAACATATATTCAGGTATGATCTTGACCATGTTATATGAAAAAATCATTCCTAACACCCTTCACTGCCCGACAGCGCAGTCAGACTCACGTCGGAAGAAGTGACAAAATCTGCTGTGAAACAAAGTCCGAGCAGGGAGCGCACGGCAAAAACACCGCCGCCGAAGCCACAGCCAAAGTGCGTCCGTCTCGTGCCCGTCAAACATCAGGAGGACTCGGCTCAGGAGGTTTTGGAGATGACACTGTGTCGCCTGTTTTATTTTTGTCTGAGAAGCTTCCCGTGTTTCCTGGGCTGATGTTTTCACGACATAAACTCTGCTCTGACTCAGACCGTCTGAACATTTCTCTCAGTTTGTTTCATACAGATGATGTTTTTTTGGATCGTGTTGTTCTGGTGATGAAGTACAAGTAGAAAAGTACTGTAGAAAAACTCATCTGTATTGTTCCTGTTGACCAAAATATAAATGACTTTTAATCAATATCACAACATTTAACACTGTGTAATACTTTTACTTTTTATTCTTAAAGTACATTTTAAAATGACTTACTTTTACTTGAGTAACTTTTTAACTGTGTACTTTTACTTCATTAACAATTTGAGTACTTCATCCACAGCTGTTATGTTTTGTACATCATTCTTTAAAAAACACACGATTAACTGGATTAATCTATAAATTGTTGTTAGTTTATTGAGCAGCTCCAAAAATACTCTCTTTATTTTATTATTATGTTTAATCGTCATCAAACTATGTCATATCTAAAAACTACACTTAGATCTTCAAAGATTCTTACACAGTTCAATTTTGAAGTTTTAAAGTGTGGAGAGAGCAGTGCAGGTCTGTGCTGTGTCGCCCTCTAGTGTTCAGATCATGTACTTACAACATGCAGCTGGATAATACAACTTCAGTTTGTAAAGTTTTTTAACATGTGGGAAAAAGAATGTTGTTTTTGGACAGTGGTATCAGTTTATATTTTGTTTACTGCAGAATCGCCACGAGGAGCCACATTCCAGAGACAACAGATTCAGATTTATTTTACTTGTAGCAAAATCATGTTTTGTGTTTGACTGTGATTTTGTTTTCCCAAAGTTAGACCTGATGTGTCTGTTATTAATGTTCATATGTTGATTTACAGACACAGACGTGAAATAAAAAGGATCATGTAGAGGGTTAATACATTTAAGACCAACAGGACGAGGCAACGGAAAGTGAACTGGAGCCAGAGAGATGCACACATGCTCACTTCTGTCAAACAGGAAACACTCTGTTCCACACTGTGATGTCATCATGAGTTTTCTTCCTCTCACTCCTTTTGTGCTTTAAGTGCATCAGACACATGTGCTTTAAATCAATCCATCTTCTACGACTTCTACAAATGTGCGACACAAACTGATAAATAACAGAGAGAAGAGAAGAATAAGAGAAAGTGCGTCTCTGGCAAAGACACACAAAACAAGTGCGCCCTCTGCAGGATCAGCGGTGTCATGACACACAGCAGACAGGGGCCCTCGTCACCAGGCAACCGACATCCCGCAGTGTTACGGGACTTTTCTAATGCGAACTTTGGAAATATGCACGTTTTATATGGATGGAAACACAGACGGAAAAATCAGAAACTGCTGTGAGCTGAGGGAGTTTTTTTCCTCCACGTATCTAGAGTGTTTTTTTTTTTAAATTTAAATATACAATGGTATAAACGACAACAAGAGGCTTAAGCTTTTACATTCACACTCACAGGGCCGAGGACTCGTGAGTGTGAGAGCCACAGTCCAGGAGGAAACATCCAACATCCACAAGTACATCCAGGACAAGGCCCCAGCAGACGACGAGCTCAGTGTCTCAGACAGAGGAGCAGAGGAGGAGGAGCTGGAGGAACATCATGGAAGGACAAGCCCCGATGTACCACCAGAACAGAACTGAAGTGGCTCATATCAAGAAATCCACCAATGGCTTGAGAAAGGAGGTGTTTCCCACCTTGACCTGGGGGTTTCCAGTCCGTTCTCTGCACAGATGTTTCTGTCACTCTGGCTCCACTTATGTCGCTCCATGTTTGTTTTCCCTGCAGCGTCTCACACTCTGCAGTGATGAGTGGATTGTCTCAGGAGCCTCTTTGCACAGTCTTGTCTTGTCTGGTGAGGTAGTCCCTTTACCCCAAAGAAAATCTGTCCGCTCAAAAGTTTGGACGTACCCTCTCATTCTACGGTTTTTCCATTATAGTTCCTCATTTCTCTCTTGTATTTATGATGTTGACCAATGAGCTCCTTCATTTCACATGTGTCACTGAAATAGACAAACCTGATTGGACGATCGTGTTTGGTTCTGGCTCGAGACTCGAGAGAGGAGACCAGGCCTGGGACGATACTGAAATTTTGTGTGACGACTATCATGGCCAAAATAATCAAGATTAACGATTATATCACAGTAATGATTAAAAGTGGTAGTCGATGAGCAGGGCCGTCCACTGAAATTTGGGGGCCCGGGGCAATAATCCTCACATGCCCCCGGTAATACAAACTAACAGGAAGAGGGTCCAATTCTGGGGCCCCTAAGACCCCGGACAACAGACCCCTGTGACCCCCCATTTTTTCCTGCACATTCAGCTGATATAACGGCGATGATCTTTGTTGGCGATTATCAGGATTATATAAAATATCCTGAGAACGATTATCGTCGACTCTTTTTATCACGATACTCAACATTATTGTTTCTTGTCCCAGTGGAGACCGGACTGTGACCCTCTGTGGGACTGTTATTTGTGGCCTATGGGTTGGTGGCCAGCAGGTGGCGCCACTCTATAGTATAATATCCCCCTGGCATCAAACGTATGAAGCAAAAATGTGACGTAATTCCAGATATTTTACTTCATATATTCGATGTCAGGAAAACTTTTATACTTAGAACTATAGAATTTTATACTTTGGAAAGAATATTACATCCTGTATTTTCCGGAGCATAAGTCGCACCGGCCAAAAAATAGATAATAATAAAGAAAAAAAACATATATTTCACATATAAGTCGTATCTGAGAATAAGTCGCACCACAAACTATCAAAACTCTACCTGTCTCTATGTGAAGTGTCTTGCCCAGGGACACAACAACAGCGTTCATCTGTAGGAGCTGGAATTGCACCGTCGACCTGTGGCTCAGTGGATCTTTCCGCTCGACCAGTGAAGTTTATATCAAACCACGAACCTCCAGATCAATGGACAAGTCTCTACCAACTGAGCCACTTGAAAACTACCACTTGATGACATCACAAGGTGGAACGTCGCATTTTGAGCTTTGGAGATGTACAGACTAATAATAAAAGGTTATTTAAACATGTGTGAATGAAACAAAACGTGATTTTTTGTATAAAATATAACGTTTAAAAGAAGAATTCATGACCTAAAATAAAAAAAATTAAAAATGTGTGTAATGAGTCACATTAGTTTGGTGGAACATGGGCCTTAAATGAAACATTCAATAAAAGTTTTAAACGGGAGATTATCATTCAAAAGTCCAGCTCACAACGGGACATTCTTTACTTCATGTTACTATGACGACGATCTCGTTCCTATTCACATCTGTCTCGAACAATCGTGGACGGTCCAAAGTTTCTCGGATTTAAAAATGAACTGATTAAAAACTCATTAAAGCAGTAAACACGGGCTCAGAACAGAACAGTGTGAACAGACACAGACACTGCAGCTCCTCGCTCTAGACTCTGGGAGAGGGTGAACAGACACAGACACTGCAGCTCCTCGCTCTAGACTCTGGGAGAGGGTGAACAGACACAGACACTGCAGCTCCTCGCTCTAGACTCTGGGAGAGGGTGAACAGACACAGACACTGCAGCTCCTCGCTCTAGACTCTGGGAGAGGGTGAACAGACACAGACACTGCAGCTCCTCGCTCTAGACTCTGGGAGAGGGTGAACAGACACAGACACTGCAGCTCCTCGCTCTAGACTCTGGGAGAGGGTGAACAGACACAGACACTGCAGCTCCTCGCTCTAGACTCTGGGAGAGGGTGAACAGACACAGACACTGCAGCTCCTCGCTCTAGACTCTGGGAGAGGGTGGAGCCTCGTCTGACGATAACCTGCTGTTTCCTGTTCCTGAAAACGCAGTAATACTGTGTGTGTGTGGATACTTTTTTAGTACTATACTCGAGTACATGTGAGCGCAGTATCTGAACTTTCTCCACTACATTTTTGAGCAGGACTGAGACGTGGAGGAGGTGGAGTATCTCAGGGCGTAGTTCAGGGCGGGGCGGGTGGAGCGTGTGATTGACAGGTGGATCAGCAGTGATGATGTCGCTGTATCGTCCGTCGTGGTGAAGAAGGAGCTGAGTCCAAAGACAAAGATCTGGATTTATCTCAGTCGACGTTCACCTCACCTTTGGTCATGACTCTGGGTAACGACCGAAAGGACAAGATCGTGGAAACAAGCGGCTGAAAAGTGTGTCGTCCGCAGAGTGGGAGGAGCTCGGAGTAGAGCCGCTGCTCCTCCGCGTCGAGAGGAGCTGAGGCTCGGGCGTCTGCTCTAAACCAGGTCTAAACCAGGTCTAAACCGGGTCTAAACCGGGTCTAAACCGGGACTAAACCGGGACTAAACCAGGTCTAAACCAGGACTAAACCAGGACTAAACCAGGACTAAACCAGGTGTAACGTCGCGAACACTTCTGACACGAAATGTGACGTAGCGGCTGACCGAGAGCGGTAGGATGTGGACAGAAGACAGCTCACGGATGTGGTCCACAAGTTTTATTTCTTTTTTTCAATCATTAAAGTGCCAGTGCAAAGGTCAGAGGAGCAGCGTCTCCTCCAGCAGAACATAGAATGATGATTTCAGGCGCCTTTTATACTGTTCTACTGACTAGATGAAGCTACAGTTAAATACCAGGGGTGTTTAAAACAAGATAACATTAGCTCGTACTCTAACCTTCATAAAAACCCAAATACCAATAAACCATATAAATGTTATAAATATATACATAAATAAACCCTAAAACCAAACACCAAATATACTTAAAATCCATAAAGCATTTAAAAATGCCCCACATGTCTCCTCCACACATTTCATCTCTTGGTCCCGCCCGGAACCTTTTTAAAGGAGCTTGTTTCCCCTGGGACGTCTTTGATGCCTGGACACAAGATACAAAGGTGAGTTCAACATTTTAAAACACTATTCTACTAAAAACACTGCAAATTACACAATAGACACAAACACTTAAAAACATTCTTAAACATATTGCACCTGTTCAATTTAGTTAATTATAATCTTATCCTCTTTCTCCTCCAGGACATGCAGCTTCAATTAAGGTGCTACAGTGCCCCAGATCTAAAACTGGATAAAATAAGATAAGTTAAATAAACATTTTAAAATCTTTTTGTGCAAATTGTCTTTTTTTTAAAGTGCCAATAATGTTAAAAGTGCTGTGTGCTATTAAAGTGTTTGTGCAATTTAAAGTGCATATAGTGAAAGGTGCTTTTAACCAAGTGACAAATGGGCTGTTTGTTACACCAGGACTAAACCAGGTCTAAATCGGGTCTAAATCGGGTCTAAACCGGGTCTAAACCGGGTCTAAACCGGGTCTAAACCGGGTCTAAACCGGGTCTAAACCGGGTCTAAACCAGGACTAAACCAGGTCTAAACCAGGTCTAAACCAGGTCTGTAGGAGGACGTGCAGCAGATGTGTCTGACCTCTGTTGACCTCTCCGTTGGTTCTTTGTGTTTCCGTCACGTTGATAAAATCGTCTCTTCTCTGGAGTTTCATGTTTGTGTTTTGAGCTGAGACAATAGAGCAGCAGGGAGTGGTCACTTCAGCAGGATGTGAGGAGCGTGGTCCGAGAGAGAGGAGACGCTTCAGAGCAACAAACGGAACATCTACCACCTGAAATCACTCAGAACATGCTCTTTAAAGCTCCTGTATCACACAACTGACTCTTGTAGCTTTAATCCAAGTCAGAACGATGTTAGAGCATCAAACACAGACCTGGAGTCGTGTTTGTTTCATTCACATGTTTGAGTCTCACTTTATTATTCGTCTGTAACATCTACAAAGATCAAAATGTGACGTTCCACCTCGTGATGTCATCAAGTGGTGGTTTTCAAGTGAACAGCTCCTTTTACCTTTAGTTCAGTCGAGATAAGTGGCAACTCCAGACGGGATGAAATGATCCAAATTAATCTAGAAATGAAGTTTAAAAACACAGTGGAGCACTTCCTGTATCACCACTTGATGACATCACAAGGTGGAACAGAGGGTTTTCAGTTTGAGAGAAGAACTTGTGTGTTAAACATGTGAAAATAAAACCAAACACAGCTCCAGGTCTGTTTGTGACGAGGAAACGACATCAGCTCGTCTCCATGGAGATGTTGTTGCTTTGCCTGGAATGTTTCACATTGTGGCTTTAGTATTTTCACTCATTTATTCAGCTACAGATTTTTTTATTGCTAAACGAACAAAGATCTGACCTTTACCTGGTTTGGTCGGTGTCAGCGTGTCTCCATGGAGATTGACAAGATAAATGTAACACTGCGGAACATTTTAGGCAAAGCCAAGCATCTCTACGGAGACGAGAAAGTGAGAACAGTTCAGTTAGAAAAGTGACATAATGGAGGTGAAGTGATGGATGAAACAAGGTGATACTCAGAAGAATCGGTTCTAAAGTCGTCAGCAGTATCGAAACTCAGGTACGAATCGATACTAAAACTCGTATCGAAAGTAGAGACTCGCTTGAACAGGTATTGATACTCTCCCTCTGCTCGTCTTCCCTCTGTTCCTCCGCTTTCCTCTTCTTCCCTCTTCTCTCTTTCTCTCCATTCTTTTACCTCCTTCCTCTCCTTTCTCCCTCTCCTCCTTCTCCCCCTCTCTCTCTCTCTCCTCCTCCCTCCCTCTTTCTCTCCCTCTCCTCCTTCTCTTTCTCCCTCTCACCCCTTTTTCTCTCCCTCTGTCACGTCTCTTCCCCTCCTCTCTCTTTCTTTCCTCCCTTCTTCCCTCTTTCCTCTCGTCATGCCTCCCCTTTTTACCTCCTTTCTCTCCCACTAATCTTCCCATTTTTCTCTTGCTGTCCTCCTTCTCTCTCCCTCCCTCTCTCTCTCCCTCTCCTCCTTCTTTCTCCACCTTCTCTCTCTTTTCTCCCTTTTTCCTTCTCTTTTTCTCCTTCCCCCCTCTGTCCTTCTCTCCATAACTTCTCTCCCTCTTTCTCCTCCTCTCTTCTTTCTTTCCCCTGCTTTTATCTTTTATCTTCTCTCCCTCTCTCTGTCTCTCTCCCTCTCCTCCTTCTCTCTCCTCATTTTCTCCCTCTCCTCCTTTGTCTTTTCTCTTTCACCTTCCCCCTCTTTCCTTCTCTCCATAACTTTCTCTCCCTCTTTCTCCTCCTCTCTTCTTTCTTTCCCCTTTTTATCTTTTATCTTCTCTCCCTCCTCTGTGTCTCTCTCTTCTCTTTCTCTTCTTTACCCCCTGCTCTCCTCTGTCTCTGTCCCTCTCTCCCCTTCTCTCTCTCTCCCTACGTTCCTTTACCCTCTTTCTTTCCTCCCCCTCTCCTCATCTTCCCTCTATTCCTCCTCTTTCCTCTCCTCTTCGACCCTTCTCTCTCTTTCTCTCCATTCTTTTACGTCCTTCCTCTCACTCTAATCCTCTCTCCCTCTCTCTCTCTCATCTCCTCTTTCCTCTCGTCTTTCCTCCTCTCTCTCCTCTCTCTTCCTTTATCCTTCTTCTCCTCTTCTCCTTCTTCGTGGAAAATCATAGAATATTGTCTAAAGAAAGAGGGTTTTATTAACACTGTGGTATCGGTATCGAGTATCGAGTCTATTCCTTAGTATCGAAATCGAGTTTATGTTTGAGTTAAACTTGTTTATTTGTTCATGGGTCAGACGTCGCTCTGCTGCTCGTGTTACAGTTTAAATAATGCACCGAGCCACCGCAGATCTGATTACAACAGCTCACCTGTACGACTCACCTGTACGACTCACCTGTACGACTCACCTGTACGACTCACCTGTACGACTCACCTGTACGATTCACCTGTACGACTCACCTGTACGATTCACCTGTACGAGTCACCTGTACGACTCACCTGTACGACTCATCTGTCCGAATGACCTGTACGGCTCACCTGTACGAGTCACCTGTATGATTCACCTGTACGACTCATCTGTCCGACTCACCTGCCCGACTGACCTGTACGGCTCACCTGTACGACTCACCTGTACGACTCACCTGTACGATTCACCTGTACGACTCACCTGTACGACTCACCTGTACGACTCACCTGTACGACTCACCTGTACGACTCATCTGTCCGATTCACCTGTACGACTCACCTGTCCGACTCACCTGTACGACTCACCTGTACGACTCACCTGTACGACTCACCTGTACGACTCACCTGTACGACTCACCTGTACGACTCACCTGTCCGACTCACCTGTACGACTCACCTGTACGACTCACCTGTACGACTCACCTGTACGACTCACCTGTCCGAATGACCTGTACGGCTCACCTGTACGATTCACCTGTACGACTCACCTGTACGACTCACCTGTACGATTCATCTGTCTGACTGACCTGTACGGCTCACCTGTACGATTCACCTGTACGACTCACCTGTTCGACTCATCTGTCTGACTGACCTGTACGGCTCACCTGTACGAGTCACCTGTACGATTCACCTGTACGACTCACCTGTACGACTCACCTGTACGGCTCACCTGTACGAGTCACCTGTACGATTCACCTGTCCAAGGTTGAGGCCAGTTTTCTTCAACAACTCGGGGTGTTAATTTATAAAAAAAAAAAAAAAAAAAAATCATTAAATCCGCCTTACTGTGCTTGTTTCTCTATGGTTCTCATGTCTGCGGATCATTCTGTTATAATTTACACATTTTAAATCACAATATTCATATAAAACCACTTCAGAAAACAAACAAGTCCACTAACTTCTGCGTTAGAAAACTGTGGTATCCTATGGGAGCTGACGTCGGCGAAAATACCTGCTCAGGGTCTGGAGGCTAACCAGCTATGTGCTAACCGGCTACGTGCTAACCAGCTACGTGCTAACCAGCTATGTGCTAACCGGCTACGTGCTAACCGGCTACGTGCTAATGTGCTGCTCTAGTGTGCTGCTGTGCTTTCATTTGTACCACACTGTTTATATAAATGCACATAGCTAACCTGCTAGCCGCTGTGCCCCAAACAGGAAGTGATCATGGTGCACTTCCTGCTCCATCGACTCTGGCACCAATTCACTTTCTGTGTAAAAACAGCGCCCTCTCTCTCTCTGTCCCTGCTGCTGTCAGACTCATGTTGATCTTAAATGTTCGTATTAACCCTCTACATGATCCTGGGGTTTTTATTTCACGTCTGTGTCTGTAAATCAACATATGAACATTAATAACAGACACATCAGGTCCTTCTGTCCCCGACGTCGCTCCTGTTAGCGTTAGCAACAGGTTTGATTGACAGTGTTGCTAAGCGCCCGAGACCTTACCTTCATTACCTTCAGCCTCGCTCCTGATTGGCTCTTTGGTTGCTATGATACTCGAGGTCGGAATTCGGATCCACATTGGCCCTTATACCTGCTCCAGCCTCGATGAGCTTCATTTGGAGCTGAAGCTGTGGGTCTGTGGAAATTCCCCTGTGATGTCATGATTTCCAACCAGGAAGTAAAATTTGAAACCTAAAAATATGATTAAACCGGGGAAAAACTTGTAAATTGTTTTGTAAATTCTTGAATATAACGATCTTAACTGTGTTTTTGTAAAATGAGTAGTGTGACCTAAGTTCTTCCAGTGGATGATCTTGAGCCTCTGCTTCGGGAAAAGGCTGAAACTGACCAGGGATTATGACGGAGGCATTTTCACGTGAAGGAAGCCACTCCTGATAACGGCCTGGCCTCGCGCTTCCTGTTGTGGGCTGAAGGTCAGACTGTGCGGGCAGGACGGAGGACGAGGTCTGTGGAGGAGGAGAGCTGCCTCGTCCACTGACAGAGCGGACACAGGAACACGGAGTTTAACATGGAGCTCCACAGCGACGAGGGGGCGTATGTTTCGTATATTTTACCAAATTATTCACTGATTTGATGATTAAAACGTGTACTTCATATTAGCTTTGCACAGACAGTGGTTTAACAAAAACTTTTGGTATCAGTTGTTTTAGTCCAGAGGTGTCAAAACTACGGTCCCTGGGCCAAATGCGGCACTCAGACCTTTTTTTTTTGGCCCTCAGACCTTCTGCTGAACCGGCCCAATTGATCATACAGATGTTTTTTCAGCAAAGTAATTATTTCTACCACTAAATCCTCAATAATATCACATTTTGTTATGAAACAGACCTAAAATTAACGTTCCAAGCTTTATTAAAAGGTGGTGGCGGCGGAAAAAGTTTATCAAATTCACCCGTCTGAAATCAAAGTACTGACCACCGTTTTGTGGCCCTCTGCTTCGAATATGTTTCAAAAAAATCCCATAAACACCCATGTTTTAGTCGATATGCTGTGATCCTTCAGTCGTTAAACTCCACGTCTCTGTGTAAATGTGAAGCTCGTATAAACTGTGGGTGAATAATACAGACAAATGCAACAGTCTGATGTGTGCCTCTAGTTAGCATAACACACTTTATGTTCATTCACCTTCAGTAAACGGAAGATAAATCCACCTTTAATGTTTATTTTTTTGTGAAAATGTGGTTAATTGTTAAGGATCACGAAAGCCTATATCTTTCACAGAATCGTATTGAATCGGTTTAAAATATATTGTATCGTTTTTTATCGAATTGAAAAAGTCCTGTATCGAGGTGTGTATCGTATCGGCAAAATCTTAATGAACCAGCCTGAAGTGACGCCTGCTCAGGGTCTGGAGGCTAACCAGCTACATGCTAACCAGCTACGTGCTAACCGGCTACGTGCTAACCAGTTACATGATAACCAGCTATTTGCTAACCAGCTACGTGCTAACCAGCTACGTTCTAACCAGCTATGTGCTAACCTGTAACATGCTAACCAGCCACGTGCTAACCAGCTATGTGCTAACCAGCTACATGCTAACCAGCTATATGCTAACCAGCTACGTGCTAACCTGTTACATGATAACCAGCTACATGCTAACCAGCTACGTGCTAACCAACTACGTGCTAACCAACTACGTGCTAACCGGCTATGTGGTAACCAGCTACATGCTAACCTGTTACATGATAACCGGCTATGTACTAACCAGCTACGTGCTAACCAACTACATGTTAGCCGGCTATGTGGTAACCAGCTACATGCTAACCTGTTACATGATAACCGGCTATGTACTAACCAGCTACGTGCTAACCAGCTACATGCTAACCAGCAATGTGCTAACCATCTACGTGCTAAGCAGTTACATGATAACCAGCTATGTGCTAACCAGCTATGTTCTAACCAGCTATGTGCTAACCTGTAACATGCTAACCAGCTATGTGCTAACCTGTAACATGCTAACTAGCCACGTGCTAACCAGCTATGTGCTAATCAGCTATGTGCTAACCAGCTATGTGCTAACCAGCTACGTGCTAATCTGTTACATGATAACCAGCTACGTGCTAACCAGGTACGTGCTAACCTGTTACATGATAACCAGTTACATGATAACCAGCTACGTTCTAACCAGCTACGTGCTAACCAGCTATGTGCTAACCAGCTACGTGCTAACCAGCTACGTGCTAACCAGCTACGTGCTAACCAGCTATGTGCTAACCTGTAACATGCTAACCAGCCACGTGCTAACCAGCTATGTGCTAACCAGCTACATGCTAACCAGCTATATGCTAACCAGCTACGTGCTAACCTGTTACATGATAACCAGCTACATGCTAACCAGCTACGTGCTAACCAACTACGTGCTAACCAACTACGTGCTAACCGGCTATGTGGTAACCAGCTACATGCTAACCTGTTACATGATAACCGGCTATGTACTAACCAGCTACGTGCTAACCAGCTACGTGCTAACCAACTACATGTTAGCCGGCTATGTGGTAACCAGCTACATGCTAACCTGTTACATGATAACCGGCTATGTACTAACCAGCTACGTGCTAACCAGCTACATGCTAACCAGCAATGTGCTAACCATCTACGTGCTAAGCAGTTACATGATAACCAGCTATGTGCTAACCAGCTATGTTCTAACCAGCTATGTGCTAACCTGTAACATGCTAACCAGCTATGTGCTAACCTGTAACATGCTAACTAGCCACGTGCTAACCAGCTATGTGCTAATCAGCTATGTGCTAACCAGCTATGTGCTAACCAGCTACGTGCTAATCTGTTACATGATAACCAGCTACGTGCTAACCAGGTACGTGCTAACCTGTTACATGATAACCAGTTACATGATAACCAGCTACGTTCTAACCAGCTACGTGCTAACCAGCTATGTGCTAACCAGCTACGTGCTAACCAGCTACGTGCTAACCTGTTACATGATAACCAGCTATGTGTTAACTAATGCCCATAGCGCGTTTGTTTTAAGTCCAACAAAGAGATTTAAACACAAAGTTCAGTGAAATGTTGATGCTGATTATCTCCGAGCTTTCAAACTCTTAATATGATTTTTTTTTTTTTTTGTAAAAGTCTATGAGAAAAATGAGTGAAATGTAGTTCCAGACGTTTAGACTCTTTTTGCCCAGACCTGCCTCTCACTTCACTGCAGTGTGGACGTGTTTGGGTCTAACATATTCACTCTTTTTGATCTTTATTTGACTTTTAATATATATATTTTTGAATAATAATACAGTTACATGAGTTCATTGACACTGAATCCGATTGGTCCCGTTTGTCCCACACGACCCTTGACCCCTGTGTGTTCACTCTCAGGGGTCAAAGGTCAGAGCTCAAATCTTCTTAAAAAAAAAGGTTTAAAATGACATCGTTTTTGAACATTTTACTGAATATTTTAAAGGCTCACTCAGGAACCTCTGCTACCTGCTCGTATCCATGGAGACGTCATTGCTTTGCCTTGAATGTTCCGCAGTGTGACATTAAACTGCTGACAGACAAGTGTTACGGGTCAGATCTGCGGAGAGGCGACGCTGCTTGGAGTAAAAATGATGTTTTAGTAAAGAGAACGCTGTGATGTCGTCTGAAACACAACAGCAGATAAATATGCCACACTGCGGAACCTTTCAGGCACAAAAACAGCATCTCAATCGAGTAAAGAAGTTTATGAATCAGCTGATTTATATCTGATATTTGATGTATTTTTAGTATTATTATTATTATTAGTAGTAGTAGTAGTAGTAGTAAGAGTAATAATAGTAGAAGTATATATATATTTATTATTTTTTAGATTATGTTTTGTTCTTTAAATTGTTTATCCCAAAATGAACCACACTACAGGCAAAACAAATTCTCATTTTTTTCCATTTTTTTGTTAGTTTTGTCTCTTAGCAACAAGCTTCATTTGGAAACATCCAAACGCTCGTGTCTGCTCTGAAACATGTTTGATTTTTCATGTTTCCATAGTAACATGGGACAGTGTGGGACATTTTAAAGGCCGTTTTCTCCAAATGACATTTTGGCCCAAAACGTTTCACTTTTGGACTAAACTTTTGGATTTTAACCAGTCGAACAGCAGCATTTTTAATATCTAACTCCAAGTCTGATTCTTTCAAGTTTCAACTCCAAAAAATGAGGCGACATTTGAATTTTTAGGCAATTTTTTTCTCAAATATTAAATACAATCCAAAACCCTGTGTGTGTTTTTTAGTGAATAATGTCAATAAAAAGAAGAAAAACATCTACATTTTTGAGATTCACACTCACAAAAAGGGTCAATTTGAACAGTTTTTAAACATAAAATGCCTTATTTCTATATAAAAAAACATATACATTTGTTTCTTACATTTATGTGACTGAACTACAGCAGAAATTTAACACATTCATGTCTCTATTTTTAAGGTTTTTTCCTCTTTTTTCACCTGGAGCGTCTGGAATAAACCACATCCCCCCCACACTTTAAACTAAGTGTAGTTTTAAAAGACCAGGCTCAGACAGCGTCATTATCCGAAACAACTTTTTAATAGTTGAAATAAATACTCCGTTACATGCATGATCCAAACACAGACAATACTACGGGACTTCTGTGGATAGTGTAAAAATCTATGGCACACACACAGAGCAGCTTTACCCCCGAGAAACGCACCAACGCGCCGGAAACACGCCGGAAACACGCCGGAAACACGCCGAAAACACGCCACCAGACGGTTTAAAGACGAGACCGAGCGACGTGATCGAGGCTCGAGCAGAGAGGCTAATCTGGAGCCGAGTTCTGACCGTATCATAGCAACCAAAGAGCCAATCAGACCACACCGCTGGTTTAGCAGGGAGCGGCCGCTTAGCAACGCTGTCAATCAAACCTGTTGCTAAGAAGACGCCTGATGTGTCTGTTATTAATGTTCATATGTTGATTTACAGACACAGACGTGAAATAAAAACCCCAGGATCATGTAAAGGGTTAAAACGACGAGTCTGACAGCAGCAGTTGCAGTTTTTTTCAATAGAAAGTGAATTAGAGCCAGAGTTGATGATCACTTCCTGTTTCTAACGCGGCGGCTAGCAGGTTAGCTACGCCATGTACATAAACAGTCTATGCTCGCAGGACTCGGCGACACAGACGTCACGACCTGCCGATCTGGAGTCACGTTCACAACCGGCGTGAACCAGAGCGAGAAAAGAACCAGGAAACTGCGTCGGCCGTCGGACCGTGAGGAAAACTACACCAGACGGTTCAAACGGGCTGAGATCTGGACAGAAGAATCACAAATGTGTCATGAAATAAACCAAAAATCAAATCGTTTTACTGATAAATCTGAGTTTATGTAACGATCCAACCAAAAATCAGAGAGAATCGAACTGTGCGTTGCCAGATCCAGTGGTGGAAGGTGACGAAATGTAACTTATCGCCATGGAGATGTTATTTCTTTGGATGAAAAGTTCCACAGTATGACTTTAAACATATCTGACCTTGTATTTCGTCAGTTACAGGTGTTTTCAACGTCAGAAATTCCTAAAAAAAACACAAGTTCTTGCCACGTGTAGGCTCGCTTCTCCATAGATCTGACCCTAAACTTTATTATTTTCATACTGTGGAATAATCAGGACGAAGCTGTAACATCTCCACGGAAACAAGCAGCCAGAAAAGTTACACAGTGCACATTTAAGTACATTTTACAGTGGTACTTTTTACTTTTACTTGAGTACATTTGACAGCAGTATCTGTACTTTCTACTGCACAGGACTGAAAAGTAAAAAGTACTTTTCATATGATTTGAGGGGTTATTTTGACCATGTTCGTGGAAAAATAATGAAGTTTTTGAGTTAAAAAAATAAAAAATACAAAAATAAACACAAAATTCAGAAGAAACATTAGTATCACTACATTCAACACTTACGAAATACTTTTACTTAAGTAGATGTTTTTTTTCATGTGATACTTTTACTTAAATAACACACTTGAGTACTTTTTCCACCACTGGATCCATCTTTTGACCAAATAAACCCAGTCTGTAAAACATCACACGGACAGTTTCAACATTTATAAAACCAGGTGAGTGAAGTTTGCACAAATACAACGGCAACTGTGATACTTCAAAACAAAAAGGGCCATTTGTCTGAGTTTTGAGTTTTGTCTGAGTTTTGTCTGAGTTTTGAGTTTTGTCTGAGTTTTGTCTGAGTTTTGTCTGAGTTTTGTCTCAGTTTTGAGTTTTGTCTGAGTTTTGAGTTTTGTCTGAGTTTTGTCTGAGTTTTGTTTGAGTTGTGTCTGAGTTTGGTCTGAGTTTTGAGTTTTGTCTGAGTTTTGTCTGAGTTTGGTCTGAGTTTTGAGTTGTGTCTGAGTTTGGTCTGAGTTTGGTCTGAGTTTGGTCTGAGTTTTGTCTGAGTTTTGTCTGAGTTTGGTCTGAGTTTTGTCTGAGTTTTGTTTGAGTTTGGTCTGAGTTTGGTCTGAGTTTTGTCTGAGTTTTGTCTGAGTTTTGTCTGAGTTTTGTCTGAGTTTGGTCTGAGTTTGGTCTGAGTTTTGTCTGAGTTTTGTCTGAGTTTTGTCTGAGTTTTGAGTTTTGTCTGAGTTTTGTCTGAGTTTTGTCTGAGTTTTGTCTGAGTTTTGTCTGAGTTTTGTCTGAGTTTTGTCTGAGTTTTGAGTTTTGTCTGAGTTTTGTCTGAGTTTTGTCTGAGTTTTGTCTGAGTTTTGTTTGAGTTTTGTCTGAGTTTTGTCTGAGTTTTGAGTTTTTTGTCTGAGTTTTGTCTGAGTTTTGTCTGAGTTTTGTCTGAGTTTTGTCTGAGTTTTGTCTGAGTTTTGTCTGAGTTTTGTCTGAGTTTGGTCTGAGTTTTGTCTGAGTTTTGTTTGAGTTTGGTCTGAGTTTGGTCTGAGTTTTGTCTGAGTTTTGTCTGAGTTTTGTCTGAGTTTTGTCTGAGTTTGGTCTGAGTTTTGTCTGAGTTTTGTCTGAGTTTTGTCTGAGTTTTGTCTGAGTTTTGTCTGAGTTTTGTCTGAGTTTTGTCTGAGTTTTGTCTGAGTTTTGTCTGAGTTTTGTCTGAGTTTTGTCTGAGTTTTGTCTGAGTTTTGAGTTTTGTCTGAGTTTTGTCTGAGTTTTGTCTGAGTTTTGTCTGAGTTTTGTTTGAGTTTTGTCTGAGTTTTGTCTGAGTTTTGTTTGAGTTTTGTCTGAGTTTTGTCTGAGTTTTGTCTGAGTTTTGTCTGAGTTTTTTAGAGGCATGAGACGGTAAAATGGTTAGAGAGAAAACGATCAGAGCCAGAGTCTGGACAAGTACAAGTACATCTGGAGTCAAATTTAAAACTAAATATGTAAATCGCTGTAGATTTGTGGGTAACTGGATGTGAATTAAAAAAAGGGGGAAAAAAAACAAAATCTTAATTATTTTGAATAATTATTACTCTGAAGTGATCGATGAAGAAGAGTTTTAGCCCCAAATGTTTCAGGTGAACGTTTGGTTTGTAATAATGGAATCCAAATATTCAAACATGTACTGGTTTAGTCCTGGTTTAGTCCTGGTTTAGTCCTGGTTTAGTCCTGGTTTAGTCCTGGTTTAGTCCTGGTTTAGTCCTGGTTTAGTCCTGGTTTCAGTCCTGGTTTCAGTCCTGGTTTCAGTCCTGGTTTCAGTCCTGGTTTCAGTCCTGGTTTAGACCTGGTTTAGTCCTGGTTTAGACCTGGTTTCAGTCCTGGTTTCAGTCCTGGTTTCAGTCCTGGTTTCAGTCCTGGTTTCAGTCCTGGTTTCAGTCCTGGTTTCAGTCCTGGTTTAGACCTGGTTTAGTCCTGGTTTAGACCTGGTTTAGACCTGGTTTAGTCCTGGTTTAGTCCTGGTTAAGTCCTGGTTTAGTCCTGGTTTCAGTCCTGGTTTCAGTCCTGGTTTCAGTCCTGGTTTCAGTCCTGGTTTCAGTCCTGGTTTAGACCTGGTTTAGTCCTGGTTTAGTCCTGGTTTAGTCCTGGTTTAGTCCTGGTTTAGTCCTGGTTTAGTCCTGGTTTAGTCCTGGTTTAGACCTGGTTTAGACCTGGTTTAGTCCTGGTTTAGTCTTGGTTTAGTCCTGGTTTAGTCCTTGTTAAGTCCTGGTTTAGACCTGGTTTAGTCCTGGTTTAGTCCTGGTTAAGTCCTGGCTTAGTCCTGGTTTAGTCCTGGTTTAGTCCTGGTTTAGTCCTGGTTTAGACCTGGCTTAGTCCTGGTTTAGACCTGGTTTAGTCCTGGCTTAGTCCTGGTTTAGTCCTGGCTTAGTCCTGGCTTAGTCCTGGTTAAGTCCTGGTTAAGTCCTGGTTTAGTCCTGGTTAAGTCCTGGTTAAGTCCTGGTTTAGACCTGGTTTAGACCTGGCTTAGTCCTGGTTTAGACCTGGTTAAGTCCTGGTTTAGTCCTGGTTTAGTCCTGGTTTAGTCCTGGTTTAGTCCTGGTTTAGTCCTGGTTTAGTCCTGGTTTAGACCTGGTTTAGACCTGGCTTAGTCCTGGTTTAGACCTGGTTAAGTCCTGGTTTAGTCCTGGTTTAGTCCTGGTTAAGTCCTGGTTTAGTCCTGGTTTAGTCCTGGTTTAGTCCTGGTTTAGTCCTGGTTTAGTCCTGGTTTAGACCTGGTTTAGACCTGGCTTAGTCCTGGTTTAGTCCTGGTTTAGTCCTGGTTTAGTCCTGGTTAAGTCCTCATTTAGACCTGGTTTTCACTCTCACGTCGCAGTCGTGGATAAATCATTATTAAAACAGCTCTCGTGTCAGACCCGTCACTGTCTCTTTAAACACCTGTTGTGTCTCTGTTGTTTTTACTGCACATGGTCGATTTTTACTCACCTCATTCAATTAAATTTTCCCATTTACATATTGCAGCTTGTGCCTTTTAAGCCAGAACACTGTATGTGTAAAAATACAGTTGTACTATTGTGTCGGGGGCATAACGTCGTTTCTGTAGCGTTATGTGAATCTTAAAAAGTGTGACGGGTCTGACTCTGGCCGTACCGTCTCGTGCTCTGGTGCAGTTCCGTGTGGTCACTTTAATTCACAGCGTGGGAGTTGACCGGGGGCAGAGTGCGTGGCGAGGAGCGCTCCCTTAAAGCCTGTGTGAGCAGAGTACACCCGTCCGAAACCGCGCACGCCGAGTTCCTCAGCCGCTCCCTGTAGTCGGCCATCTTGGAACTGCTGTCCGGATGCTGCGCTACGTCCCTTAGCCCTTGAGTTAGCAGCACGCACGCCGACACTACGCTCATGGCCCCGCCCAAAACCGCCGTCTGCACCCCTTTTCCTTCAGACGAGATGCTGGCGGGGCGACCCAAGAACTGCGGCTCGGTAGCGAACCCGACCAAAGCGCTAACAGACTGAACCAAGGCGGCGCTAAACAAAACACAGCGGTTTCTCGTCAGCTCGCTAGGCTGCGTTTTCACTTCTTTAACGCAAGCTAAAAATGCCGTCCCGCTAGTCGCCATGCTCTTCACACTCAACTTGAACTGTTCTTTGGCGAAGCGGTCGCGGGACCTGTCACTGGCCAAGGATGAGATGTCAGTCAGTGTTTTGAGATTGGTAGAAATATGTTGCGATAGTTCGAGAAGCAGCTGAGGGGTGAGGTCCAAAATTGGCGTGATTCGTAACACGTTGCAGCTTTGCTCTACTTCGTGCCGGCAGCGCGTTACTTTATAGCGATCCACCAAACCGGGAAGGCACGGCTGGGACCCCAGAGTCTCTAAAGCTGCCAGATACGCCGCGTGGGCCGAGCATTCGGTCAACGACACGACCAAATCGGCCAGTTCCAAAAGCCGATCGCCAACTTCGGTGAAACGTCCCATGTTGAGTTGACTTTGTATATCGTGCGTTAGTATAGAAAGCTCTTTAGTCCTCGCGATAACAGTGTCCCGGCATTGGTCGAAGGTATCGGCGAGTGGAACCCCGTCCGCCGCCATGACGGGCCGGGTCTCGCTGGATAACAGCAACAGATCTGCTACGAGTTGCATTTTCATTTTGCACGAATCACAAATGGAGGAGAGCCGTTTCCTTTGCTGGACACTGCCGCTGGGGGTGACGTTTGATACCTCGCTCGCCGATTTCCCAGACCCTCCGCTCGCCATAATCAGGAGCAGGATCCGGGAGGGTGCGGTCAAACTCCTCAGTTATTTATAGTCTCTGTTGGTGCATTGTTCTGTTCAAGACATATCCAAAATAAGCACAACTATATCCACAAGAGCGAACAGAGAAATAAACTGGCCCAAAAGTCTGCCTTAGGTTCCTTCAGATAATAATTAACGCACACACAATGTTAACTTGTAAACTATATAACTGCATGTTTGAAATAAATCCCCATTTCGCTACAAAACTAGTATTTTCTGGCATATTAGCATCGGTTAATCTAGTGTAAATACAAAAATACGCTGTGCAGAACCTACACGAGCTCGATTTCTAAATGCCCTGATTAAATTACTCGTTTCAAAAGTCTACTACAGTCCCCAAACATTCACAGGAGGAGTTGAAAATGATCACAAAACTGCAGTGCCAACTTGGTGCCTTCAAAACAAGGCAAAGTGCAGGTTGAGATTAGAAAAATATCGTCTTGAAATCCAAATTCCCATTAGGAATCCATCACATACTAGCTGACAGACATTTCAAAGCAGATCCACGGGTGTTTTTATAGTTTTGTGAGCAGAGGATGGAGTTTGCAGGAGCCCCACAGTCTGGTCCGGGTTGTTCCCTCTGCCTGAGCCCGGCCTGGCGCGTTCATACCCGGGCAGCAGCTCTTCTTCTTCGTGGTCGCTTCAACTTTTTCTCTTTCCTCAATCATCCTTTCAAGTCTTTTAAACTGTTAATCCACTTTCAAGCGCCTCTTCTTGAGTTTGAGCCCCGGGTTGGAGGTTTGCAGTGTCTCCAGGGGTCGCTCTGACGCCATTTGCATCGCGCGTGTGTCCGCCCTGCGCCGCGTCCTCTCCCGCCGCCGCCGCGTCTCAGCCCCGGGGAGCAGAGCCCGGAGCCCCGCTGAGCCTCCGCACGGACCCGCCCGGAGCCTCCATACCGGCTGGATGAGGTCAAACCCCGGGCTCGGTGGTGTTTTCCCGGGGGGAGACGCGGCGGTTGTTCCCGGAGGTTCAGAGCGGGGTCTGTGTTTGAGGAAACGGGGAGGGTGTGGTCGCTCCGAGGCGAGAGCAGCGGGGCATTAGTCCAGCTTTCCCCGGTGATTAGAGCTTCTGTGCGGGTCTCACGCTGCTCTGTGGCCCGCTGGACACGGCCTGGACGCGGCCTGGACGCGGGACAGTCCGGTGGTGTGGAGGGAGGCAGCCCGTGGACTCTCCGAGAGGAACTTTGAGCTGAACTCGTCACTGCGCTGCCATGAGACTCGAGACTCTGCCCGGCTGCGTCAAGTGTACGTCAACCACCCGGAAGTGCGCCTTCACAATAAAACACCCGCTTTCCTGTGAGAGAGAAAGAAAGAAAAAAAAATAAATAAATAAATAAATAAATAAAATAAATACATGAATGAATGAATAAATGAATGAATAGATCAATAAATGAATGAATGAATAAATCAATTTTAAAAATAAGGCATAAATGAAAGAAAGAATGAATGAATAAATAAATAAATGAATAGATCAATAAATGAAAGAAAAAATAAATAAATAAATTAATTAATTAATTAATACATGAATGAAAAAAATGAATGAATGAATACATAAATGAATAAATAAATAAATCAATTAATTAATAAATAAATACATAAAGGAAAAAAATGAATGAATGAATAAATAAATAAATAATGCATAAAAGAAAGAAAGAAAGAAAGAAAGAATGATAACTAAATACATGAATTAAGCAATTAATTAATTGATAAATAATAATAAATCTCTGGAGAAAACATTTGAAAGCACCAAAGACTTACAGTTGATACTTCACAGCTGATGACATCATCATTCTCTGGGGGTGTGATGCTAACTGTAGGCACTGCTCTGTCTGAGGCTTTTTAGACTTTAATATAAATAAAAGCCAAAGTTAAATCTGTCACTGGACAAGAAGTTGTGAGAATGAAGAAATTTTGCTGTGTCTTCAGTCCTACAACTTTTTGTCCAGTTATAGATTTAACTTTGTCTTTTCCTCTGGATCAGACCTGGATGACTGAGGGACACAAAAACATTTCACATAAGGTTTATTTTATCACAATCTGACCATAAAGACCTGGGTTTAGTTGAGCTGTTTTGTGTAGTTTTAAATGTTAAAGTGTCTCTCAAATAACAGTCACAGGCTGCAGTAGTTTAATGCCACATTGTGGAAAATCACATCCAAAGGAACAATGTTTCCATGGAAACAAGCAGCAGGAGGAGGCCCGACAAAGGGCCAAATAAGAGTCAGGTTTGTGGAGATGCGAGCCCTCTCGAGGAAGTGTTTAGTAAAAGAAAAATAAAATGTTGCTCTGGATCAGACCTGGACGACTGAGGGACGCAGAGACACAAGAGTTTGTGTCTTTTTAGTCCAATAAAACCGTCCATAATAAAAAAAACAGGCTTTTATTTTAGCCCATTTTTAAATTTGTTGTCATGTTCCATACTGTGGCTTTAATGAAAGCTGCATTCAACTATGAGCACAAACCCAGAGTGTGCAGCCTGATATCCTCCCGTGACATATGCAGCATTTATTGGGTTTTAAATGTTATTTCCACCAAAATGTTTTATTCTCCCACTGTTGCCTTTCAAACTGTTTTTAGATGAAAACTGCTCTGACTGTGTAAAGTGTTGTATTTTATGTTATTATTTCACTTTTATTTCTATCCCTGTGATCTTTATCTTGATATTTCTGTTCTTCCACTGTACTTGTACTTCATGCTGCAACACTGCAATTCCTCCATTGTGGGAATAAAAGTTCAATTTTTATTTGTGTATTTGTATTATTATGTTACTCTTGTGAGCATTCAACCTGTACACAGAGCCTATAAACCTCTGCACCAGGGCGTCAAACCTGTTTTCACCGAGGGCCACATCAGCAGAATGTTTCCCCTCAAACATGAACTGTTTCTTATTCTTATTATGACTTATTCAGGTTACAAATATATGTATGTCGATAAATGTGAAAACTTGGCTGACACTCACTTGGCGCATCTCTGATAAATTGACATTTTAAGGCAGTCGTACCTTTAAACTACCTTGTCGTGGGCCACATAAAATGACATGGTGGGCCACATTGGGCCCGTGGGCCTTGGGTTTGACAGATGTGGTCCACACAGACTATTCCAACATCCCGAGTCTCGTCTCACTGGAAACACAGACTCTGGAGCTCAGCAGGGACAGATTTGTGTTTTAAATGTGACTTTGGACTTAAAACAGTCGCTGTGTGGATCATATTTAGCACATTAACCTCTGCGACGTCTTTGAACTCTTAAACATTTTCTGCAAAGTTCATGAGAAAAGTGAATGTAAAATATCCTTCTGTTACTGGAGCATCGAGCTCCACATTTATAATCACAGAGCTGAAAAATTGCTCATTTCCAAACCGCCCGTTTCCAGCGGCGCAGGGAGACGGAGCAGAGTTTGGGTGGAGTCATTCTGGAGGAAAGAGCTCGGTGTTTGACCTTTGACCTCCTGAACGTCACAGTTTGACCTGAACCATGATGATGATGATCATGTGATTTACAGGAGAATCTGTCCCTGACACTGTTTGGACAGAAGGACTTTGAACCAAAAGTTTATGATAAATAAAAAGATGAGAGACGTTTCCTTTAAACTAATGCATCAGATTCACCCGACACATCAGTTTATGATCAAATATGTTAAAACACTGACCCAAACTGCACTTTCTGCAAAGAAAACCCCGAAAAGTCATGTTTTTTGGAAATGCACTATTACAAAAACCTTTTGTAAAGACTGTTTAAAATGTATAAAACACCAGACTGACCCTGACTTTTACTCACATTTGAGAATTCATTCATTTTTGGTGAATATGATAAGAAAAGAAAAAAAAGAAAGAAACAAAAAGAAAGAAAGGGAATTAATTTAATTATTATATTTAGCAAATTTTATGTTCAAGTAAATTTCCTTGTTCATCTTTATTTTTTTTCTGTTTTAATTAAGCAGTTAAAATCCTGCCTATCACCTATTTACAAAACCATAAACAAAAAAGCAACAACAATGACTTTTCTATAATAATTTAAATAATAAATAATAAATATAAATAATAGTAAATAAAATATACAAACAAACATGCAAATAAATAAAAAAAATATAAGTTAATGGTGTGTTTTTGTCTGGAGCTGAACCTGCTAACACTGACCTAATAAACAGGCCTAGTGTGTCTCTGATTCTTTAACAAAATGCAATTTTTTTACCACTCTACATCACTTTTTACAGTAAAACACTTGATGAGTTTATTCAACATCATAAAAACAGAAAAACACAGGTTTGGTTTTATTTTGAAACATCCGGTCACAGCGTCACTCCCGTAGCCCCGCCCTTTTCCGTCTCGTGACCGGCACATGTCTCAGCCAATCAGAAGCGTCCATCTGGAAACATGGCGGCGGACTTCAGGTGGAGGCTCCTGCTGCTGCTGCTCTGCGGAGTTTACGTCTGTTTTTCCGCGGCTGAAAATAAAGACAAACCCAAGAAAAAGAAGGACATCAGAGACTATAACGACGCGGACATGGCGCGGCTCCTGGAGCAGTGGGAGGTGAGGCAAAGGAGCGGGTTTCATTCAGAAGAGGGAGCTAGCTGTTAGCCGTTAGCCGTTAGCTGTTAGCCGTTAGCCTCGTCAGAATCATGAGCAGCAGATGAAGTACAGACTTTACTCATGTGTCTGTTTTAGGACATGAACATGAACCGCAGCCAAACACAAGAGCAAAGGCTGTGAATTAATTTATATTTTATTACTTTTAAGAGCGTGGGCTTTGAGATTACTCAGCTGAAAGTTGTAATTTCAGTTTTCAGGCTGATTTTTGGTCATTCTAGGCAAAAGTTAAGCAAGAAACCAGATTGTACAGAGCTAATAACTGTTTTTTTTGTTGTTTTTTTTTTATTGCACCATCTGTACATTTGAGCAGCTGTCATATTAACTTTTTCTTTTTTTTTTTTTTTTTTTTAAATTTATGTATGATTGAGTTAGAAAATTTCCAGAATATTTATATATAAAAAAACTAAAAAAAACTAAACAACAGCTGACATATAAAGGTGTAGTATCCAGGACTAATATGAGAGATTAACAGTTTACAGTGAACACACCTTAAAACATGAGCACACACAGAAAACAGTCGGGTAAAACAGACAAGTGGCGACCAAACTAATGAACGAAAACATAAAAAAAACAGAATATGTGTCACTGAAACGTTGAGCACCTGACATCCATAAATATATGACATAAACGCCAGGGTCAAACACGTGACATGAGCTAAAAAACGTCACCAAACCTCAGTGAATTTTGAGTCAGAGAATCATTTATGTCTTTGAGTGCTTTGTTTTCTCCAGTTTCATGAAAGAGAGGGCGTCTTTTATCCTCTGAGAGTGAGTGAGGGTCTTTCCAGCGCATCACGATGAACCGCCTGGACAAAGATCAACAAAACAGGGCGACAGGGAGAGAAGAAAAAAAAAAAGAGCCATCCATGAACTCTAACCCTGCAGAAAACGGAAAGAGAATCAGAAATCGTGTCCTGATGTGTGGATCAGGCAGGTCAGAAACATTTTTAGAATAGAAAATACGACATCAGCAAGTGTCTGTCTGTGTGTTTTATCATTATTACTCATTAAACTACTCGGATACACAGGCTAAGATACTGTGCCCCAGTGTTTTATGTCTTTGCGTCAGTGAAGTCAAAGTCTAAACTTTAAAATCTTGTAAAAACAGCAGTAAAGACAGAAATCCGTCCCCTGTGTTAATAGTAAAGTAGATCTGACCCACTGTGAGTTTTCAGTCTGTGGAGGAGACGTGGCCAAGGTGCATTTTAAGTTGGATTTTCTCCTTTCTAAAAAAAAAAAAAAAAAGCTGAAACACAACTGTATGACGGATCATTCTTTCAGTTTCCTGTTTTATTATGACCATAAACTTAAAAGAGAAGTTTACTGTCCAATAAAGATGAAATATAGAGAAGAAGAAACGTGCTGCAAATGTCACGAAGTTATAGATTTACACAACCGAGCCAAGTTCCAGGTCAGATCTGTGGAGAGGCGAGTTTACTTGCACTAAGAATGCATGTTGTAAAGGTTCACTGTGTAACTTTTCTGTATTCTGTTCATTCAAATCCAGGTGTATGGCTAAAAACTTTGACATTTTTTCGAGGAAAGTTTTTAGACTCAGAAGCTCTTCTTAGAAACAGTAAAAGAGGAAAACTGGTGATTTTTATGGTTTAAGACAAAAAGTACAAACATTTAAAGTGTCAAATCACACTATATTGTTTAAAGAAAGTGTTTTTATTCTCATTGTGGTATCCTGAGTATCAGTAAAGTCTGTGAAAGTCGCGTCTGGACTCCTCCTTGTTCATTTCTCCAGGAGGACGACGACATCGAGGAGGGGGACCTGCCCGAGCACAAACGCTCTCCTCCGCCCATCGACTTCTCCAAAGTCGACACGTCCAAACCCGAGGAGCTGCTCAAAATGTCCAAGAAGGGACGAACTCTGATGGTGTTCGCCACAGTGTCGGGAGACCCCACGGAGAAGGAGACCGAGGAGATCACCGGGCTGTGGCAGGGCAGCCTGTTCAACGCCAACTACGACATCCAGAGGTGAGAGTCGGAACTGCACCCGCAACCACGCAGGATTTATTTATTTTTGTGAGGTTTAAACGTCTGAAACGACACAAAACTGACTCTTGTAGCTTTAATCCAAGTCAGAACGATGTTAGAGCATCAAACACAGACCTGGAGTCGTGTTTGTTTCATTCACATGTTTGAGTCACACTTTATTATTCGTCTGTAACATCTACAAAGATCAAAACGCTCTGTTCCACCTTGTGATGTCATCAAGTGGTAGTTTTCAAGTTAACTGTCTTTTTTACCTTTAGTTCAGTTGTAGATGGGCAACTCCAGACCTGAAATGATCCAAATGATTCTAGAAATGAAGGTGTGTGGAGTTTAAAAACACACTTCCTGTATCACCACATGATGACATCACAAGGTGGAACAGGGTGTTTTCAGTCTGAGAGAAGAACTCGGCCTAAATCTGCAGGTTTGTTTGAGTTTAACATATGTGAATGAAACAAAACACAACTCCAGGTCTGTTTGTGACGAGGAAATGACATTAGAACAGAGTATGAGACATATGAACTTTTTATTATTAGCATTAGCATTAGCATTACTCATTTGAGAAAAAACAATACAAATGTACAGTATGTAGTATAGCATGTAGCCTGTTAGTACTTAGCTGGTTAACACATAGCCAGTTAGCACTTAGCTGGTTAGCATGTATCTGGTTAGTACATTGTCGGTTAGCATGTAGGTGGTTAGCATGTACCTGGATAGCATGTACCTGGTTAGCACGTAGCCGGTTAGCCTCCTCGATGCCTTTGAACTCTTTAAAAATTAACGGACAATTTAGTTCTGGAACGGGGGGTGGAGTTGGAAGTGGGCGGGGCTTTGGAACTCCATTAGCAGCAGCCTACACCCAGTCTCAGCATGTAGCCGGTTAGCACATGCCTGGTTACCACGTACCTGGTTAGCACGTACCTGGTTAGCACGTACCTGGTTAGCACGTACCTGGTTAGCACGTATCTGATTAGTATGTACCTGGTTTGCACGTAGCCGGTTAGCACGTACCTGGTTAGCACGTACCTGGTTAGCACGTACCTGGTTAGCACGTATCTGATTAGTACGTAGCCGGTTAGTACGTACCCGGTTAGCACGTACCCGGTTAGCACGTACCTGGATAGCACGTACCTGGTTAGCACGTATCTGATTAGTATGTACCTGGTTTGCACGTAGCCGGTTAGCACGTACCTGGTTAGCACGTACCTGGTTAGCACGTATCTGATTAGTACGTAGCCGGTTAGCACGTACCTGGTTAGCACGTACCTGGTTAGCACGTACCTGGTTAGCACGTACCTGATTAGTACGTTGCCAGTTAGCAATACCTGGTTAGCTCATAGCTGGTTAGCACAAAAATCAGTTCAGTCCCGTGTGCAGATGTTTGTATCTGTTCTGTGGTTTCGCTCTCGCAGGTTTGTGGTCGGCTCAAACCGCGTCATCTTCATGCTGCGGGACGGGAGCATGGCCTGGGAGGTCAAGGACTTCCTGGTGTCTCAGGACAGGTGCGCCGAGGTCACCGTGGAGGGGCAGGTGTACCCGGGAAAAGCCGCCAAAAAAGACGAGACTAAAACCAAACAACAGAACGAAGTCAAAAAGAAAAACAAGAAGAAGAGCGACAAGAAGCCGGATTTAAACGGAAACTCGGCCAGTGAACGAAAAGTGGAGCTGTGACGAGGTCAGAACAGACGAGTTTACAGAGACTAAACACGACACGGTTCAGTCATGTGCCTTTAAAGAGGAGGTGTTCTGTAAAATGTACTTTCCGTGTCTTTGTCCCATGTTCTAAGTGTTAGCGTCACAAACCTGGTGTGATGTGCAGTAGTTTCATTATCGCTGATTGTGACGTGATCGAGCTGTGAAGGGGGCGGGGCTTCGGACTCAGAGCCACAAAAACCAAAGTGAAACAGTGAAACATGTTAATACGATGTTTTGGGTGAATTTAGAATTTTCAAAACGATAAAAGGAAACATGGAGATCAGTTTATACCCCATACAAGTAAATGCCTCCTCTTTAAGGTCAAAGGTCAGATTTTTCTTCAAGTTCAAAGTTCATGTTTTGCCAAAGCTCAGTGTTTCATTCTGTCACTTTCTTGTTACCGGCAACATCAGGAGAATGGAGCAGAGTCGGTATAAATCCAAACAGATCCTTCATTTTGTTGATTTGTTTTCTATAAATGTGCCATATCATTTTGTTTTAAGATATGCTCAAAATGCTCCGTTCCACCTTGTGATGTCATGAAGTGGTAGTTTTTTTTCCCCAAGTTGACAGCTCCTTTTACCTTTAGTTCAGTCGACATTTGCGAGGATTTCCACGGCTGAAATGATCCAAACGATTCTAGAAATGAAGGTGTGTGGAGTTTAAAAACGCAGCGGAGCACTTCCTGTATCACCACATGATGACATCACAAGGTGGAACAGAGTGTTTTCAGTTTGAGAGAAGAACTCAGCCTAAATCTGCAGGTTTGTGTGTTAAACATGTGAGAATGAAACAAAAAAACACAGCTGCAGGTCTGTTTGAGGTGAGGAAACATCAGAACAGATCAGAGAGGTGCATCATGGGACATTTAAACTTTAAACAGTTTTTCTGAGCCTCAAACTCAACGATGGCGCCGTGACATTTTGCCTTTACAGACGGTACTAAAGATGTTTGTATTTCAATAAATCGACTCATTTCTCCAGATCAAGCACTTGCACATTACACAAATAAATAATAAAATAAAATGAATCCAAAAATAAAATAAGTGCAAATAAATACAAAAATAAAATACAAAAATGAAATAAATACAAAAATAAATCCTTAGAACATTTAACTTGATTTGAGTCGTTAAATTTTCATCCAGTGGAATAAGTCTTTTTTTTTTCTTGATTTAAACAGCAGATTTCACTTTTCATTTTAAGTTCAAAGTTTGTTGTTTTTCTTCAGGGTAATTAGGTGTTTCCTCATGTAAGTGTGAAACGGCGCCCTCTGCTGGTGGATCATGTGAACTTCATGATTATCTCTGCTCATTTCAACTCGGCACATTTCACTTTTTATAGTGATTCTCTCCAGTTTGGAAAATAAACTTTTTTTTAATATAAATGACGATGTTGTTGCTGCTTGTTTTGTTTTCAGACGCTCGGATTGAAAATGTGCTTTTTAAACCAGTTTTGGATTTTTATCTTGAGCTTTTTAACCGCTGAACATTCCACCACAGACATGCATGTAGAACACCCCCAGCTTGATGTCACTGCGCAGAATCAGATGGACATGTGTAACCCAGAGTGCAGTGTTGTAAGTGCGGATACTTCCACTAGATGGCGCCAGAGGAACAGCTCAGTCTGACTTTATTAAAGGAGCAGAAGCACATTTGGGCTATTTTTATCTTTTTGGTGAGTTTTTCAGTCCAAATGTTAAAATAATATTGTCCAAAATCCTTCGACTGACAATTACAAAATGGCATCTGTTTTATTTTAGATCCACAAGACGATTATTTGAAAAAGTTCTATTTTGGCTGATTTTTGATGTAAAATCTTTGACCACCTCAGGTTTAGTGAAACTGAAACCCAATAAAAAAACAGACACTCCACTGCAGATAAAACAGCTTAACAGGCAACACAAGACGGGTTTATGTATCTAAAGTAATTCAAAGAGCTTCACAGAATAAGAAAGACACGTTCCACCTTGTGATGTCATCAAGTGGTAGTTTTCAAGTGAACAGCTCCTTTCACCTTTAGTGCAGTCGAAGATTTGCGAGGATTTCCTCGACTGAAATGATCCAAATGATTCTAGAAATGAAGGTGTGTGGAGTTTAAAAACACAGTGGAGCACTTCCTGTATCACCACATGATGACATCACAAGGTGGAACAGGGTGTTTTCAGTCTGAGAGAAGACGGTTCAGCAGAAACAATATGAATCAGCTTCTTCATTTTTTTGTTGAGTTTATTTTTGTTTTGCTCAAAATAACTCCTCAAATCAGATGAAAAGTACTTTTACTTTTCAGTCCTGGTCATAAATGTAGTGGAGGAGAAAGTACAGATACTTCTCTCAAATGTACTGAAGTAAAAGTAAAAGTACACACTGTAAAATGTACTTAAGTAAAGTACAGATACCTCAAAATTCGACTTAAGTACAGCACTTTACTACTTGTACTGCATCACCTTCTTTTCTACTTTTCTATACTTTTACTCCTACTTGAGGTTTTAGATCATCCATGCATGTTTGAGTCATCTAGAGATCTCTCCCAGGCCCTACTCAAACCCTCCTTATGTTTAGCTGTAAGATTCTGTACGAGGCTCCGCCCACAAGCCGACATCACCCATGCTCCACACGACAATTCTCCATAAATCTACAAGAACATGACACAAAACAACACACTACAGCTTCACAAACCTGGTGTGATGTGCAGTCGTTTCATTCATTGTGATGTGAAGTTGAAGCTAGCAGGAGGCATGGTGCTGTCTGTGCTCCTTCGGTGCAGGAGCAGCTGGTTCACGGTGAGTTCGTGGCCTGGTTTCGTCTCGGTCTTTTTCATGTTCGGGGTAAATTAAGTCTGTTTGAACTGAGGCTTTGGACGTGTCTCTAAGAAATGAACCAAGTTACAGAGAAGATCTGTGCGTGGGCGGAGCGAGTTCTCGAGGTGTGGTGTTAAAGGGAGTAATACACCAGAGTCTATGTTCAAATGTTGTTTCCTCGTCACACATAGGCCTGGAGCTGTGGTTTGTTTCATGGAACATTCACTTATCTCCACTGAACTAAAGGTGTCGCCTGCAGACCTCCTCCTCTTCCTCCTCCTCCTCCTCTTCTTCTGCAGTGTTATATTCACAAACCTCCACCCCCTCTCTCCTCTGCTCCTGTCTCCTCCTGTCTGCTCCTGTCTGCTCCTGTCTCCTCCTGTCTCCTCCTCTCTGCTCCTGTCTCCGCCTGTCTGCTCCTGTCTGCTCCTGTCTCCTCCTGTCTGCTCCTGTCTCCACCTGTCTGCTCCTGTCTCCTCCTCTCTACTCCTGTTTCCTCTTCTCTGCTCCTGTTTCCTCCTCTCTGCTCCTGTCTCCTCCTGTCTGCTCCTCTCTCCTCCTTTCTGCTCTGTCCTGGGTCGGCGGGGGGGAGCCGGGGCCCCTGAGTGAGCGGCTCCTCCTCACTCAGCTCCTCCTCGCTCGGCTCCTCCTCGTTCAGCTCCTCCTCGCTCGACTCCTCGTTCGGCGGCTCCTCGTTCGGCTCCTCCTCATTTGGCTCGTCTTCGTTCGGCTCCTCCTCCCTTGGCTCATCCTCGTTCGGCTCCTCCTCGCTGGGCTCCTCGCTCGGCCCATCCTCGCTCGGCTCCTCCTCGCTCGCCTCCTCCTCGTTCGGCTCCTCCTCGTTCGCCTCCTCCTCGCTCGGCTCCTCCTCGCTCGCCTCCTCCTCGTTCGGCTCCTCCTCGTTCGCCTCCTCCTCGCTCGGCTCCTCCTCGCTCGGCTCCTCCTCGCTCGCCTCCTCCTCGTTCGGCTCCTCCTCGTTCGCCTCCTCTCGTTCGCCTCCTCGCTCGCCTCCTCCTCGCTCGCCTCCTCCTCGTTCGGCTCCTCCTCGCTCGCCTCCTCCTCGCTCGCCTCCTCCTCGTTCGGGCTCCTCCTCGCTCGCCTCCTCCTCGTTGGGCTCCTCCTCGCTCGGCTCCTCCTCGTTGGGCTCCTCCTCGCTCGGCTCCTCCTCGTTCGACTCCTCCTCGCTCGGCTCCTCCTCGCTCGGCTCCTCCTCGCTCGCCTCCTTCTCGCTCCGCTCCTCCTCGCTCCGCTCCTCCTCGTTCGGCTCCTCCTCGCTCGGCTCCTCCTCGTTCGGCTCCTCCTCGCTCGGCTCCTCCTCGTTCGGCTCCTCCTCGCTCGGCTCCTCCTCGCTCGGCTCCTCCTCGTTCGGCTCCTCCTCGTTCGGCTCCTCCTCGTTCGGCTCCTCCTCGCTCGGCTCCTCTCTCGCTCGGCTCCTCCTCGTTCGGCTCCTCCTCGTTCGGCTCCTCCTCGCTCTCTCCTCCTCGCTCTGCTCCTCCTCGCTCGGCTCCTCCTCGTTCGGCTCCTCCTCGTTCGGCTCTCGGTGACATGCGGCTCTGATTCCTCATAATCTCATTAAACAGCTCAGAGTGAACACTGAGCCCCACAGAGCCACTGTCTGCAGCCAGAGGGATTATGGGGGATGCAGCAATTGATACTTTCCAGGCAGTGACGTCACGGGGGGGTGCCCTGCATGAGTGTCTATGGTGGAATGTTCAGCTGTTACCATGGTGACACAGCGCACACACGAGGAAACGCGAGGTGCACGAGTTTAAGTTTAATTCATGATAAAGACGATATCCAAATACTGATACTTTGCAGTGACATCACACAGGGGGTGTTCTACGTGTATGTCTATGGCAGAATGTCCAGCAGTTACCACACATTAGGAAACAGCAAAAAAAGGAAAAAAAAAAGGTTTAAAATGGTCTGAAAACTGAAGGAAAATACACAAATGGGTTTAAACAGCACATTTCAGGAGCCAGTGATCACGATTCTGTTTGGGAGTTTTTCAAAAAACAAGGTGAGACTGAAAAACTAAACCAGCTCTGTTCCACCTCGTGATGTCATGACGTGGTCGTTTTCAAGTGATCAGCTCCTTTTACCTTTAGTTCAGTCGAGATAAGTGGCAACTCCAGGAGCTGAAATGATCCAAATGATTCTAGAAATGAAGGTGTGTGGAGTTTAAAAACACAGTGGAGCACTTCCTGTATCACCACATGATGACATCACAAGGTGGAACAGAGTGTTTTCAGTTTGAGAGAAGAACTCGGGTAAATCTGCAGGTTTGTTTGTTAAACATGTGTCACAGCTCCAGGTCGGTTTAGATCAGAGAGAGGTGCATTATGGGACATTTCACTTTATTTCTGTTCAAACTCACTAAAATGGTTAAAATCTTGAACTCTCTCTCCGTCTCTCGTCTCATTCATATTTTCTGTCCCTCCTAAAGCTCCTCCTCCTCCTCCTCCTCCTCCTCCTGTCTTTACAAACGCTGCAGTTCTCCTCGTGTCCAGGGGGGGCGCTGCAGGCTCGGTTAAACCCTGTTACCTAAGCCCTGTGTGTGTGACTGCAGCAGTGGTGCAGAGCAGGGCGGGACTCCACACACGTCCCTCCTCGTTAGGGGGCGCCCCTCTGCCCCGGACGTGTCTAAACCTGCTGTTATCCTCCTCAAAGACAAACTCCGTCATCTCTCCACCTGCTGTTTCCATGGAGATACGACTGCTGTGACTGGAAGGCTTCACACTGTGGCATTAAACTCGTCTATCTCCATGGAGACGAGCAGAAACAGCAGGTCGAGCTACGTCTGTGGAGAGGCCACGCTGCTCAGAGAGAGAAGAACTAGCAACAAAAACACGTGTAGGAGGAGGAGGAGGAGGAGAAGGAGGAGGAGAAGGAAGAGGAGAAGAAGGAGGAGGAGAAGAAGAAGGAGGAGGAGAAGAAGGAGAAGGAGGAGGAGGAGAAGAAGAAGAAAAAGAAGGAGGAGAAGAAGGAGAAGGAGGAGGAGAAGAAGAAGAAAAAGAAGGAGGAGAAGAAGAAAAAGGAGGAGGAGGAGAAGAAGAAGGAGATGGAGGAGGAGAAGAAAAAGGAGGAGGAGGAGGAGATGAAGGCGGAGGAGGAGGAGAAGGAGGAGGAGAAGGAGAAGAAGAAGAAAAAGAAGGAGGAGAAGAAGAAGGAGGAGAAGGAGATGAAGAAAAAGGAGGAGAAGAAGAAAAAGAAGGAGTAGGAGAAGAAGAAGGAGGAGGAGGAGAAGGAGGAGGAGAAGAAGAAGAAAAAGGAGGAGGAGAAGGAGGAGGAGGAGATGAAGGCGGAGGAGGAGGAGAAGAAGAAGGAGGAGGAGGAGAAGGAGGAGGAGAAGGAGAAGAAGAAGGAGGAGAAGGAGATGAAGAAAAAGAAGGAGGAGAAGGAGAAGAAGAAAAAGAAGGAGGAGAAGAAGAAGAAGAAGGAGGAGAAGGAGAAGAAGAAGAAGGAGGAGGAGAAGGAGATGAAGAAAAAGAAGGAGGAGAAGAAGAAGGAGGAGGAGAAGGAGATGAAGAAGCAGGTTTAATGCCAAATTGTGGAACATTCAAAGCAACCACATGTCCAAGGAGACTCACAGAAATGTTCCAGAGTGCACCTTTAACCCGTGAAACAAGCTGGTGTGAGCGGCTGTTACGGCGCCATTTTGAGGACTTCAGACCATGTGACACGGATTATTTAGTTTTTAATGAACCACGTGTCACTAAATCAGTTTTTACTTTTGCAAAAACGACAGAAAATGGACAAAACAGTCCTCTAAATGTCCCATAATGCACCGCTCTAAATGTCCCATAATGCACCGCTCTAAATGTCCCATAATGCACCGCTCTAAATGTCCCATAATGCACTGCTCTCTGATCATCACACACAGACCTGGAGTAGTTTTTGGGTTTTTTTTATTTCATTGTCACATGTTTAACTCACAAACCTGCAGATTTAGGCTGAGTTCTTCTCTCAAGCTGAAAACGCTCTGTTCCACCTTGTGATGTCATCATGTGATACAGGAAGTGCTCCACTGTGTTTTTAAACTCCACACTCCTTCATTTGTAGAATCATTTGGATCATTTCACACCTGGAATTGCCAATTTTCTACTGAACTAAAGATAAAAATGTAGTTGTTGTTGCTGTGAAAACCACTTCCACCACTCGATGACATCACCAGGTGGAGCAGAGCGTTTTGAGTCGTCTGGACAGAGCTGTGGACAGAATTCTGGTCACGTCCGGCTCAGATCAGATATGAGACTCTGTGGAGCGTCGTGTTTCATAATAAAACTCCATGGTTCTCGTCTGTTGGTCTGAGGCTCAGTGACCTGACGCCAACTCTGTCCTCACACGGCTCCTCAACGGCTCCTCACGCGGCTCCTCAACGGCTCCTCACACGGCTCCTCTACGGCTACGGGGTATTAAAGAGGAGGTATTTACTCCTACGGGGTATTAAAGAGGATGTATTTACTTATGTGGGGTATTAAAGAGGAGGTATTTACTTCTGTGGGGTATTAAAGAGGAGGTATTTACTTCTGTGGGGTATTAAAGAGGAGGTATTTACTTCTATGGGGTATTAAAGAGGAGGTATTTACTTCTATGTGTATTAAAGAGGAGGTATTTACTTCTGTGGGGTATTAAAGAGGAGGTATTTACTTCTGTGGGGTATTAAAGAGGAGGTATTTACTTCTGTGGGGTATTAAAGAGGAGGTATTTACTTCTGTGGGGTATTAAAGAGGAGGTATTTACTTCTATGTGTATTAAAGAGGAGGTATTTACTTCTGTGGGGTATTAAAGAGGAGGTATTTACTTAGAAAACTCAGCTCTTTAATAAAATCAAATCAAATTTCGACACAGTATTTACAGAAGGTCATATCTCACCCTGAAGGTTGGTAGTTCCATCTCTGCTCCCACCAGAGCAAACTGCCTTTGTGTCGTTGAGCAAGACACTAAATCAACATTATACAGTGTCCAGTTCTCATCACCACTCACTTTATCTCTGGTCTGATGTCTCATGATGCTCAGAGGAGGGAGGGGCTTTCACAGAGGGATTGTGGGTAATGTGACAGGGGTCAGGTGAGGACAGGTGAGGACAAATGAGGACAGGAGAGGACAGGTGAGGACAGGTGAGGACAAATGAGGACAGGAGAGGACAGATTAGGACAGGTGAGGACAGGTGAGGACAAATGAGGACAGGTGAGGACAGGAGAGGACAGGTGTAGACAGGTGAGGACAGGAGAGGACAGGAGAGGACAGATGAGGACAGGTGAGGACAGGTGAGGACAGGTGTAGACAGGAGAGGACAAATGAGGACAAGTGAGGACAGGTGAGGACAGGTGAGGACAAATGAGGACAGGTGAGGACAGGTGAGGACAGATGAGGACAGGTGAGGACAGGTGAGGACAAGTGAGGACAGATGAGGACAGGTGAGGACAGATGAGGACAGGTGAGGACAGGAGAGGACAGGTGAGGACAGGTGAGGACAGGTGAGGACAGGTGAGGACAAATGAGGACAGGTGAGGACAGGAGAGGACAGGTGAGGACAAATGAGGACAGGTGAGGACAGGAGAGGACAGGTGAGGACAAATGAGGACAGGTGAGGACAGGAGAGGACAGGTGAGGACAGATGAGGACAGGTGAGGACAGGAGAGGACAGGTGAGGACAGGAGAGGACAGGTGAGGACAAATGAGGACAAATGAGGACAGGAGAGGACAGATGAGGACAGGTGAGGACAAATGAGGACAGGAGAGGACAGGTGAGGACAGGAGAGGACAGATGAGGACAAATGAGGACAGGTGAGGACAGGAGAGGACAGGTGAGGACAAATGAGGACAAATGAGGACAGGTGAGGACAGGAGAGGACAAATGAGGACAAGTGAGGACAGGTGAGGACAGGTGAGGACAAATGAGGACAGGAGAGGACAGGTGAGGACAGGTGAGGACAAATGAGGACAGGTGAGGACAGGTGAGGACAGATGAGGACAGGTGAGGACAAGTGAGGACAGATGAGGACAGGTGAGGACAGATGAGGACAGGTGAGGACAGGAGAGGACAGGTGAGGACAGGAGAGGACAAATGAGGACAAATGAGGACAGGTGAGGACAGGAGAGGACAGATCAGGACAGGTGAGGACAAATGAGGACAGGAGAGGACAGGTGAGGACAGGAGAGGACAGGTGAGGACAGGAGAGGACAGATGAGGACAAATGAGGACAGGTGAGGACAGGAGAGGACAGGTGAGGACAAATGAGGACAGGTGAGGACAGGAGAGGACAGGTGTAGACAGGTGAGGACAGGAGAGGACAGGTGAGGACAGGAGAGGACAGATGAGGACAGGTGAGGACAAATGAGGACAGGTGAGGACAGGTGTAGACAGGAGAGGACAAATGAGGACAAGTGAGGACAGGTGAGGACAAATGAGGACAGGAGAGGACAGGACAGGTGAGGACAGGTGAGGACAGGTGAGGACAGGTGAGGACAGATGAGGACAGGACAGGTGAGGACAGGTGAGGACAAGTGAGGACAGATGAGGACAGGTGAGGACAGGTGAGGACAGGTGAGGACAGGAGAGGACAGGTGAGGACAAATGAGGACAAATGAGGACAGGTGAGGACAGGAGAGGACAGGAGAGGACAGATGAGGACAGGTGAGGACAAATGAGGACAGGAGAGGACAGGTGAGGACAGGACAAGATGAGGACAGGTGAGGGACAGGAGAGGACAGGTGAGGACAAATGAGGACAGGTGAGGACAGGAGAGGACAGGACAGATGAGGACAGGTGAGGACAAATGAGGACAGGTGAGGACAGGTGTAGACAGGAGAGGACAGGTGAGGACAGGAGAGGACAGATGAGGACAGGTGAGGACAAAATGGACAGGTGAGGACAGGAGAGGACAGGTGAGGACAGGTGTAGAAAGGAGAGGACAAATGAGGACAAGTGAGGACAGGTGAGGACAAATGAGGACAGGAGAGGACAGGTGAGGACAGGTGAGGACAAATGAGGACAGGTGAGGACAGGTGAGGACAGGAGAGGACAGGTGAGGACAAATAAGGACAAGTGAGGACAGGTGAGGACAGGAGAGGACAACGAGTGCGGAACCTGTCGAAATGTGTCACTAAATACAACAGCTGCTTTGCTCTATGGTCCTCATCTCTGTGCATCAATTTTAAATCACAACATTCATCTAAAACCACTTCATAAAAGCCGTAAACGTCGTCATAATAAAACGCCACATGCTGTAGCGCCCCCTATGGACAGAGCACATCACAGCAGCACATAAAACATATGGACCAAAATGACGACGCGACGCTTCCGAATCCTACGAGTATCAATGATTAAGAAAATAAAACTGGAGAAGGAAGTGCGGCCGTCACAGGGGGGCGTGTCACAGGGGGCGTGTCACAGTGGGCGTGTCACAGGGGGCGTGTCACAGGGGGCGTGGCACAGGGGGCGTGGCACAGTGGCGTGTCACAGGGGGCGTGTCACAGTGGGCGTGTCCAGGTGGAGGTTAAATGGGGTAATGGACAAAAACGAGCAGCGTCTTGAAAATTGTGGATTACAAGATTAAACTCAAACATGAATCTCTCCAAATAAAACTTCAGAGGAAAACCAGAAGAAACCGAGCAGAACCTGGAGTTAAAAAACACACTTAGGAACAAAAACTTGGAGACAGGAGTGCATTTGGATTGAATGAAAACATGACTTTGGACTTACAGGTCTGAACAACAGTTTGTGGCTTTAATCTTAGAAAACCAATATATTGAACAAAAACATGGATTTAAAACCTCATCCCACAATATGTAACTTTCTGGAGGGTCTCCAGCATGATTCCATGGAAATAGAAGTTAAAAAACACACTTAGGAACATTGTCCTTGGAGACAGACACGTTGCAAGTTTTTTGGTGCTATTAACTCAAAATGAAAACATGTGCACTTATTTTAGACTTTTTTGGCTAAAAGTGACATACTGTGGCTTTAATCTTATTTAAAACCAATATATCCTGAACAAAAACATGGTGCCACTGCCATTTAAGACAAAAAACTCATCCTCCACCAAAGTCTGAGCTGTGTCCAGACCACAGACCACAGGAAGAAAGACTCCAGACCCTCAGGACTAAACCAGGACTAAACCAGGTCTAAACCAGGTCTAAACCAGGACTAAACCAGGACTAAACCAGGACCAAACCAGGACTAAACCAGGACTGAACCAGGTCTAAACCAGGACTAAACCAGGACTAAACCAGGTCTAAACCAGGACTGAACCAGGGCTAAACCAGGACTAAACCAGGTCTAAACCAGGTCTAAACCAGGACTAAACCAGGTCTAAACCAGGTCTAAACCAGGACTGAACCAGGGCTAAACCAGGACTAAACCAGGTCTAAACCAGGGACTAAACCAGGACTAATCCAGGACTAAACCAGGGACTAAACCAGGACTAATCCAGGACTAAACCAGGTCTAAACCAGGATCAAACCAGGACTAAACCAGAACTAAACCAGGTCTAAACCAGGACTAAACCAGGACTAAACCAGGACTGAACCAGGACTAATCCAGGACTAAACCAGGACTAAACCAGGACTGAACCAGGACTAAACCAGGACTGAACCAGGACTAATCCAGGACTAAACCAGGACTAAACCAGGTCTAAACCAGGACTAAACCAGGACTGAACCAGGACTAATCCAGGACTAAACCAGGACTAAACCAGGACTAAACCAGGACAAAACCAGGACTGAAACAGGACTGAACCAGGACTAAACCAGGACTAAACCAGGACTAAACCAGGTCTAGGTCTGTTCTTAAACACAGTTAAATCTACCTCGGGGCTGAACTTGGCTCAAACTGGATCTAAACATTGTCTCTTTAATCACTGGAGGTTTGTAAATAAATTATTGTCAAATTCAATCCAACAAAACTCTGGCTCTGCTGCAGACACATGTTTCTGGCCCTGGACGTCGGCTCTTAAACGACCAACAACATCAACGATTAGACACGACTGAATCTGGATCTCGACTCAAATGTGATTAACAGCAGAATCCAGGAGGAAGTTTAGAAGAAAAAGACATTTACTGACAGAGAACTGTTCTGACACGGACCATAGACTGTTTATATAAATGCACTTAGCTAACCTGCTAGCCACCGCGCTACAAACAGGAAGTGATCATGGGCGCACTTCCTGCTCGTCATTTTGGTCTTAAATGTTTGTATTAACCCTCTACATGATCCTGGGGTTTTTATTTCACGTCTGTGTCTGTAAATCAACATATGAACATTAATAACAGACACATCAGGTCCTTCTGTCCCCGACGTCGCTCCTGTTAGCGTTAGCAACAGGTTTGATTGACAGTGTTGCTAAGCGCCCGCTCTCAAGCTTTTTTTTTTCTTTTTTCGTGTATTTTTTTAAGTATTTATTTATTTTGTATATATTTTTAATTTATGTATTTATTTAAGTATTTATTCATTTTGTATATATTTAGTTTTATTCATGTATTTGTGTATTTATTTAGATATTTATTTATTTAAGTATTTATTAATTTTTTATATATTTTAAAATTTATTAATTAATTTAGATATTTATTTATTTATTGCCTCGATCAGCTTCATTTGGAGCTGAACCCTGTGGGTGACTTCACGGTCACTCAGTCTCAATTTTAGAGTTCTTCTCTCAAATCGAAAACACTCTGTTCCACCTTGTGATGTCATCATGTGGCGATACAGCAAGTGCTCCGCTGTGTTTTTAAACTCCACACACCTTCATTTCTAGAATCATTTGGATCATTTCAGCCCAAATCTTCTACTGAACTAAAGGTAAAAGGAGCTGTTATTAACTTAAACTACCACTTGATGACATCAGAAGGTGGAACGTCACATTTTGAGGTTTGTAGATGTTACAGACTCATAATAAAGTGCGACTCAAACATGTGACTGAAACAAAACACAACTCCAGGTCTGTTTTTGAGGCGCTAACATCGTTCTGACATGACTAAACGCTCATAAGACTCTTTTTTGCTCCGTCCGTCTGCTTTAAAGTTCTGCCTCTTCCTTCTGCGTCTGGTCTGCGGCTCCGTCCACAAAGGTGAGGCCTGTGTGTGTGATTTAAAGCGGCTGTGTTTTGATAGGCCGGTCTGAGTGCCGTCTCCGCACAGAATGGGCTATTCATGAACGCCGCCCTGGACCTACTTTATGTAAGTGGCTGTCACCCTCCACATGCTAACGCTAACGCTAACGCTAACGCTAACACAGTCCAGCCTTTGTCCTCACGTCCTCCGCTCCTGACACAGCACATTACCGCCGCACATGCATCAACATCACCCCGTCCACATGTTGGCACGTCTCCCCCTCCCAGACCCCGCCCCGCCGCCCTGGGCCCGCCGCAATGGGCCAGCGCTCGGCCCAAAACATAAACACTGGTTCCCGCGGCGACCGGGCGGGACGGTTTGAAGTGGGAGTCAAGACTAACCGGGGTCCAGAGCCAGGGACCTCCGTGCGGTGGGAAGCGGGATTAGGTTGGACACTTTCTGAAGGCGACCGCACTGAACAAACAAGAGTCGAACCCGAGAAGTGGCATTTGGACTGGACACGCCGTTTTGACATTTAAAACACATTATGCACAAGACAAGATCTCAACTTGTTTTTGCTTCATAAAGGTCAAAGTGCGTTACATAATAGGATTTGTTATCTAACGTGAGCCGCGCTGGAAGGTAACGGCGGGAAAGTGGTGATTTACTCAGCGGCTTGTGTTTATCCGCTCATCTGAAGGTTGCCGGTTCGAATCCCGCTCTAAACATCATTGGTCCAGCTCCACAGATCCACAGGTTGACGGTGCGATTCCAGCCCCCACAGATGAATACTGTTGGTGTGTCCTTGGGCAAGACACTTAACCCCCTTCGCCCCCAGTGATGTGAAGAGCTTTGAGCCTTGAAGGTGGAAAATCGCTGCTTAAAAATGTGACTTTTTACCATTTACTGCACTTTACTTAAGTACTTAAAGTGGTACTAATTTTACTTGAGTAACATTTGAGAGCAGTATCTGTACTTTCTACTCCAGTAAAAGTATTTTTTATTATAGTTTGAGACCTACTGAAAAGGCTCAAGGTTTATTTTTAACACGTTCATAATTTGAGCATAAAAATGATCGATTCAGTTGTTTCTTTTGAACAAAACTCAGCTCAAATCTTCATCAAAATCACCACGTTTGAAGCTTCATAAGACATAAGGTTTTATATAAAGTAACAGCACAGGCCTGTTCTCTGACCACGCTCTGCTGTCGTGTGTGTCAGCCTAGAGAGCAGCAGCATCAGGACGAGCGGGACGAGGAGCGGGACGAGGACCGGGACGAGCGGGACGAGGACTGGGACGACGAGCGGGACGAGGACCGGGAGGACGAGCGGGACGACGAGCGGGACGAGGGGGACGAGGGAGGACGAGGAGCGGGACGAGGAGCGGGACGAGGAGCGGGACGACGACCGGGACGACGACCGGGACGACGACCGGGACGGACGAGCGGGACGACGAGCGGGACGACGAGCGGGACGACGAGCGGGACGAGGAGCGGACGAGAGCGGGACGACGAGCGGGACGACGAGCGGGACGACCGGGACGCGGGACGACGAGCGGGACGACGAGCGGGACGACGAGCGGGACGACGACGAGCGGGACGACGGACCGGGACGACGACCGGGACGAGGACCGGGACGACGAGCGGGACGAGGACCGGGACGACGAGCGGGACGACGACCGGGACGACGCTCAGGGCTCACGTCATTTTAAATGTAACTAAACATTTACATGGCTAGAAATGTCTCAGATACAAGTACAAGAAGAGGTTTAAACAGCCTCTGCATGAAGTACAAATACTCCAAAAAAGTACTCAGTCACAGTACTGAGAGTATCTGTGATCCGTCCTTTTTCTTTGTAAAGGTCATGGATTTACTTTCAAAAATACCTGTTAAATGTGCGACGGGGCTGGTGTTTAATCCGCACAGATGTGCTCTGAGTGAGATTAACTCTGGGTTTGGTCAAATTACACCGAAAAATCAACACGGCCGATGTGCAGCGTCCACAGTCTGGTTGTATAAACGTAGCTAACCTGCTAGCCGCCGCGCTCCAGACAGGAAGTGATCATGGACGCACTTCCTTCTCCGTTTAGTTCTGTATTTACAAACGCACGTCTTTGTGCGTTGGGGCTAATGCTAATGCTAATGCTAATTCCCATTAAAATGTTACGACCCATTTTTAGGTGTAGATCATTTCAGTCAGTGGCTTTATTTAAATATTTATTAGGCTTCAAGATTAGCATTAGCATTAGCATTAGCATTAGCATTAGCCCTGACACATAAAGCCCCTTGTCCTGGCCTGTCTGGGTTTATTGATTTTAGTACGACTCAGAAAAACCACACCCCCAGTGTGACGTGATGTCATCAGTGATGTCATCAGTGTGGGAGCTCTCCACTTCCATTGTTCCTTTTCTGTCGTTAACGTAGTAGTTTGTCTGTTTTCCGTCTGGTTTTAGCCCCGTCTGACCCTAGTTTGTTTCATATACTCAACTGTTTCATTTTCCGTTAAATAAATACATTGATAAAATAAGAAAATTAAAGAAAAACTCTGTACTTTCTGCATTTTTTTACATTTTCTTCCACTTTTCTTCACAAACTGCTTCTTGATTGCGGTAAAACTATTGTTATGTCAGTCTTTATCATAGATCTTTACTTCTATCTACGACTCTATCTACTATAATTATATTTACCACAGACATTATCCCATCGACTTAAGTCAAAATGTGAGCCTCGTCAAAGCCTGTCCCGCACACTTTAAACACTTTAAACACTTTAAACAAACACTTTAAAGCCTCCTGTTCTCATCCTCGGGTCTTTGGTCCAGTGTCGACTTCATAAACTTCATAAAAAACCTGTGAATAATGAGACTGGCCTTTATCTGAGCCGTCGAAAAACATCCAGTAAAACCAGGACAATACATCACTCCTGCTGCTCCTCTTCATATTTACAAAGGTCGTCTGCAGTGGTGTTTAAATCTAGTGATGAGGAGGAGAGGAGGAGGAGGAGGAGGAGGAGGAGGAGATGAGGAGAGGAGGAGATGAGGAGACGAGAACACAAAGAGAAGAGGAAACAGGATACGGCCGCTAGTGTCCTCCCATCACCATTTAGTCCTGAAGTGAACTCCTGAGCAGCATTAGATCATCACTATTGTCTCTCTCCTCCTCGTTCCCTCCCTCCCTCCTCGTTCCCCCGTTCCCTCCTCCCTCCTCGTTCCCTCCCTCCTTCCCTCCGTCTCCTCTGTGATTGTTTTCCTTCGTCAGTACCAGTGGTGATAGTACCCAGATGCAGAGCGCAGTTGGAGCGGCCAAAGTCGAGTCTGTGTGTGTGTTCATCATGTGGACAGACCGTAGGCTGTTTATATAAATGCACATAGCTAACCCGCTAGCCGCCGCGCTACAAACAGGAAGTGATCAGTGGTGCGATTCGGCTCCATCGACTTCAGTTCACTTTCGTTGTCTTAAATGTTCGTATTAACCCACTTTACATGATCCTGGGGTTTTTTCCCCCCACAATTTTGTCCCTAAATCATTAATAACAGACAAATCAGGTCCTTCTTTCCCCGACGTCTCTCCCACTAGCGTTAGCAACAGGTTTGATTGACAGCGTTGCTAAGTGGAAGGGGCGTTACCTTCAACAGCCTTGCTTCTGATTGGTTCTTTGGTTTCGCTCACAAATTTTCATATATGGTCCGTGGTTTGAGATTGGACGCTATAACTGCTAGCCTTGATGCAGCGCTACAACTGTTAGCCTCGATGCGCCGCTATAACTTCTAGCCTTGATGCAGCGCTATCACTGCTAGCGTCGATGCGCCGCTATAACTGCTAGCCTTGATGCAGCGCTATCACTGCTAGCCTCGATGCGCCGCTATAACTGCTAGCCTCGATGTGCCACTATAACTGCTAGCCTCGATGCAGTGCTATAACTGCTAGCCTCGATGCGCCGCTATAACTGCTAGCCTCGATGTGCCACTATAACTGCTAGCCTCGATGTGCCACTATAACTGCTAGCCTCGATGCAGTGCTATAACTGCTAGCCTCGATGCGCCGCTATAACTGCTAGCCTCGATGCGCCGCTATAACTGCTAGCCTTGATGCGCTGCTATAACTGCTAGCCTCGATGTGCCGCTATAACTGCTAGCCTCTGTGGTCACATCCAGACTCTGCCCGTGGCATAGCGGATTTTAACACGACAGAAACAGAAGAAAACCAGCTGAAGAAACACAGGTTTGTCTCAGTGTTCGAAGTTTTATTCACGTTTCAGATCTAGTCTCACGTTTCCAGACGATAATGAAGCAGACGTGTGTTTCTTTTCGCGTCTCGATGCTTTGGTCAAACACCTCAGTCTGACGTCGTCTGTGTCGGTCCCACAGCCGCAGAGCAGGACAAGCTAATCACGGCTAATGATAGCAATATGCTAACCCCGCTAACCCCCGCTAACCCCCGCTAACATGTGCCAGACCCGTCTCCTGCCTCATTTCTCTGTTTATTTTCAGACTCTATATGTTTCTCTGCAGCTGTTTAATAAAGCCCCCTCCTCCTCCTCCTCTCCTCCTCTTCTCCTCTTCTCCTCTCTTCTCTTCTCCCCTCCTCCCTCACTTTCTCTCCCTTCCTCCCTCTTCTCCCTCATCTCTTCTCCTCCTCCTTCTCTCCTCCCTCCCTTCTCCCCTCCTCTCCTTTCCCCTCTCCTCTATCACTCCTTCCCCCTTCTCTCCTTCCTTCTCTCTCCTCCTCACTCTCTCTCTACTCCTCCCTCCTCTACCAGCTCCGCCCTGGTCTCCCCTCTCTTCTTTCCTCATCTCCTCCCTCCTCCTCCCGCTATCCCCTCCCTCCCTCTCCCTCCTCTCATCTGCTCCGTTCTCTCCCCTCCTTCTCCATCCTCTCCTCTCTACTTTCTCCTCCTCTCCCCTCCTCACTTCTCTCACCTCCTTCTCCCTCCTCTCCTCTCCTTCCCTCCTTCCTTTCTTCCTCCTCTCCCTCCTCCTTTCCTCCTCCTCCTCTCCCTCCTTCTTCCTTCCTCCCTCCCTCTCACCTCCTCCTCTCCCTCTCATCTCCTTCCTTCCTCCTCTTTCCTCCTCCTGTTCTCCCCCTCTCCTCTCCTCCTCCTTTCCTCTGTATTTTTCCTGGCAGTCTTCATATCCCACAGTTCCTTGCTCCTGTGGGGGGTTTGGGGGCAGATCAGAACCAGATGCTGCTCTTTACTTTTTATTTATGACTTTTTACTTCTTCTTTATGTCGTTTCTTTCTGCGTCTCGTCGTTTTCCTCAAGTTTGATCCGATCTTCAGTCACACGTTTGTCTGTGAGACTAAGTTTAAAACAAGGGAAATAAACCAGGTCTAAACCAGGTCTAAACCAGGTCTAAACCAGGTCTAAAGTCCCAGTTCAGTCCCAGTTTAGCCCTGGTTTAGTCCCGGTTTAGTCCCGGTTTAGTCCCGGTTTAGTCCCGGTTCAGTCCCGGTTCAGTCCCGGTTCAGTCCCGGTTCAGTCCCGGTTCAGTCCCGGATTATTCCTGGTTTAGTCCTGGTTTAGTCCTGGTTTAGTCCTGGTTTAGTCCTGGTTTAGTCCTGGTTTAGTCCTGGTTTAGGCAGGGCTGTCGGGGGGGGGGGGGGGAACATGCTTTTCTTTTGTCGTACTAGAGTAAAGTGTAATTGCACATCCACCCCAGTAGGTGGCAGTTCTCACTGTTACAGTGTGAGTTTTAGCTCTAGGTCAGTTGTCCCAAACCACTGGGCCGGGGACCGGTACCGGTCTGTGACGCATTATCTACCGGGCCGCACAAAAACAGTAAATAATTTATGAGCGACGCATTTTCTCTGAAGTGACTTTTGCTCCTCGTGACACATAATAACCTCGTCTGTAGATTTATAATGAAAATCCTGAGAGGAAATCGACACATAAATCCACCTGATAAAACAACGAGTTTAATATGTCTGTGCTACATGTGAGTCTATGGGTCAAATGGTACCGGGCCACACGAGAAAGACATCGAACGGCCCACGACCAGAGTCAGAGCGACAGGGCAGAGGAGAGAGGAGAGGAGGAGAGAGGAGGAGAGGAGGAGAGGAGGAGAGGAGGAGAGAGGAGAGAGGAGAGAGGAGAGGAGAGAGAGGAGAGAGGAGAGGAGAGGAGGAGAGAGAGAGAGGAGAGAGGAGAGGAGGAGAGAGGAGAGGAGGAGGAGAGGAGAGAGGAGGAGAGAGGAGAGGAGGAGAGAGGAGAGGAGGAGAGAGGAGAGAGGAGAGAGAGAGAGAGGAGAGGAGAGAGGAGAGGAGGAGAGAGGAGAGGAGGAGAGAGGAGAGAGGAGGAGAGAGGAGAGGAGGAGAGAGGAGAGGAGGAGAGAGAGGAGAGGAGGAGAGAGGAGAGGAGGGAGGGAGAGGAGGAGAGGAGAGGAGAGGAGGAGAGAGAGAGGAGGAGGAGAGGAGGAGAGAGGAGAGGAGGAGAGAGGAGAGGAGGAGAGAGGAGAGAGGAGAGGAGGAGAGAGGAGAGAGGAGAGGAGGAGAGGAGGAGAGAGGAGAGGAGGAGAGGAGAGGAGGAGAGGAGGAGAGAGAGGAGAGGAGGAGGAGAGGAGAGGAGGAGAGAGGAGAGGAGGAGAGAGGAGAGGAGGAGAGAGGAGAGGAGGAGAGAGGAGGAGAGGAGAGAGGAGGAGAGGAGAGAGGAGGAGAGGAGGAGGAGGAGAGAGGAGGAGAGAGGAGAGAGGAGAGGAGGAGGAGAGGAGAGGAGGAGAGAGGAGAGGAGGAGAGAGGAGAGGAGGAGAGAGGAGAAGAGGAGGAGAGAGGAGAGGAGGAGAGAGGAGAGGAGAGAGAGAGGAGAGGAGAGAGAGAGAGGAGGAGAGGAGAGGAGGAGAGAGGAGAGGAGAGAGGAGAGGAGAGAGAGGAGAGAGGAGAGAGGAGAAGAGGAGAGAGGAGGAGAGAGGAGAGGAGGAGGAGAGGAGAGGAGGAGAGAGGAGAGGAGGAGAGAGAGAGAGAGAGGAGAGGAGGAGAGAGGAGAGGAGGAGAGAGGAGAGAGAGGAGAGAGGAGAGGAGGAGAGAGGAGAGGACTAGAGAGGAGAGGAGGAGAGAGAGGAGGAGAGGAGAGAGAGGAGAGGAGGAGCTTGTGCGTCTGAGCACAAACAGCAGAAGCTAAAAAAAAAACAGCTATGTGAAATATTAAAGCTTCTTGACATCGACTCCATATTCTGAACATTTTCTTTATAAATGTTTTTGTGGCTTATCTGACTCTTATTTTGAAGGATATTTAAACGTTACGATAGCGACCAGCGACCCCCCCCCCCCTCCTCCCGGTGGAGAGTCGAGGAGTACAGGAGTAGAGGAGGCGCAAAAGTTTTTCTTTTTCATAGGGGCATAACAGAAAATAATTGAGAAGCATCACAGACACAAACGAACCACCGAAGTTTTTCATTATGTTGTTTTTTTTTATTGCAGATCATGATTTTTAACAATATTATTCAACCTTCAACAGCCTCTCTCCTGATTGGCTCTGTGGTTGCTATGATACTCGTGGCTCCAGATTAGCCTCTGCACCTGCTCCAGCCTCGATGAAGCTGTGGGGACTTCACTCTCCCTCAGTCACTTCTTTACACCGTCTGTGGTAAAAAACATAGATAAAAATGTTTTGTGTTGAGTTTTTTTTTGCCTCGTGTTTGACTCTCGCTGCGGCTCCGTCTCTGAGGCTCCGGAGCAGGTGCTGCGTTCACTGGCTCATTTCAGACGTGGGAGTTTCCATTTCACAGGGAGCTGCCGCATGATTCATACAGACGTCTAGATCCAATTAACACCGACGTGAACCACAGACGAGAGCTGCTCCGAACGGCACCTGAAGAAACACGAGCAACAGCGGCGTGGGATTTTTATGAGCAAGTACTGATGAGCGGATGCCTCTACATGAAACACACTAGACTATAAAAAAAAATAAATAAAAAAAAAAAAAAAATAAATAAATAATAAATAAATAAATAAATAAATAAATAATAAATAAAATAATAATATATATATATAAATATATATATATATATAATATATATATATATATATATATATATATATAATTAATATAATAATAAATAAATAAATAATAATTAATTATAATAATAATAATAATAATAATAATAATAATAATAATAATTAAATAAAAATAAAAGTATTGTGTCAACCCTTTTCTTCCAAATATTTAAAGCTCCTATATCACACAAACTGACTCTTGTGGCTTTAATCCCTGTTAGAATGTTATCAGCGCATCAAAAACAGACCTGGAGTTGTGCTTTGTTTCATTCACATGTTTGAGTCACACTTTATTATTAGTCTGTAACATCTGCAAAGCTCAAAATGCTCTGTTCCACCTTGTGATGTCATCAAGTGGTAGTTTCCAAGTGAACAGCTCCTTTTACCTTTAGTTCAAGTCGAGATAAGTGGCAACTCCAGTGGCTGAAATGATCAAAATAATTCCAGAAATGAAGGTGTGTGGAGTTTAAAAACACAGTGGAGCACTTCCTGTATCACCACATGATGACATCACAAGGTGGAAAAGAGTTTAACCAGGAAAGCCCTTATTGAGATCAAAATCTCTTTTTCAATTTGACTGAGGTAACGCCCCGTCCTGCCCACACTTCTGGTTTAACAGGAGCAGGCGCTTAGCAACTACAGTCACGAGCTGGCATTAGCACTAGCATTAGCACTAGCATTAGCACTAGCATTAGCACTAGCATTAGGACTAGCATTAGCAGTAGCATTAGCAGTAGCATTAGCACTAGCATTAGCCACCGGTTTTTCAGTGAGACACTCTCACATTTTAGCTGAAAATCAAACCCCCAAACAGAACCACACGTGCTCGCTTTTTCAGTTTTCAGATGATCTAAAAACTTTTTTGGTAATGCTCATGTGTGCATTGTGTCACCATGGCAACTGCTGAACATTCCACCATGTTCTGGACGTGTTCTGGACGAGTTCTGGACGAGTTCTGGACGTGTTCTGGACGAGTTCTGGACGAGTTCTGGACGAGTTCTGGACGTGTTCTGGACGTGTTCTGGAAGTGTTCTGGACGTGTTCTGGACGTGTTCTGGACGTGTTCTGGAAGTGTTCTGGACGTGTTCTGGACGTGTTCTGGACGTTTTGGATCTGTTCTGGACGTGTTCTGGACGAGTTCTGGACGTGTTCTGGACGAGTTCTGGACGAGTTCTGGACGTGTTCTGGACGTGTTCTGGACGTGTTCTGGACGTGTTCTGGACGTGTTCTGGACGTGTTCTGGACGTGTTCTGGACGTGTTCTGGACGAGTTCTGGACGTGTTCTGGACGTGTTCTGGACGTGTTCTGGACGTGTTCTGGACGTGTTCTGGACGTGTTCTGGACGTGTTCTGGACGAGTTCTGGACGAGTTCTGGACGTGTTCTGGACGTGTTCTGGACGTGTTTCTGGACGTGTTCTGGACGTGTTCTGGACGTGTTTTGGACGTGTTCTGGACATGTTCTGGACATGTTCTGGACGTGTTCTGGACGAGTTCTGGACGTGTTCTGGACGTGTTCTGGACAGTGCTCTGGACGTGTTCTGGACGAGTTCTGGACGTGTTCTGGACGAGTTCTGGACGAGTTCTGGACGTGTTCTGGACGAGTTCGGCCCCTCCCTGAGTCTCATTCCTCTGCCCCTGACTTCGCTCCAGTGAGTGTTTACCCAAGGAAGTTACGGCAGTTTAAGGGGAAAAAGCATTTGGCAGAATTTTGACAGGTCCAGTTTGAGTCTGTGCTACAAATCAGACCCAGATGGAGGAGGAGGAGGAAGAGGAGAGGAGGAGGAGGAGGAGGAGGAGGAGGAGGAGGAGAGAGGAGGAGGAGGAGAGGACGAAGAGAGGAGGAAGAGGAGGAAGAGGGAGAGGGGAGGAGACGGAGAGGTAGAAGGGAAGAGGAGGAGGAGAGAGAAGGGAAACGAGGGAGAGGAGGAGGAGGGAGAAGAGGGAAAGGAGCTGCTGTGTAAATCTACGTTTCCTGTTTCAGAGCGAGTTCAGACTTTTTTGGAAAATCTGATTATTTCCCCCAATCACTTTAAACTGAAACGATGAACGACCAAACCTGTTGGTCGAGCGTTTGTCCACTGACCTGCAGGTTGTCGGTGCGATTCCAGCTCCCACAGATGAATGCTGTCGTTGTGTCCTTGAGCAAGACACTTAACCCACCTCGGCCCCAGTGTCCGTGTACAGGCCCCTCGTCCTGGGTTAAAGTCTCTGTCCCAGTGACTTTTGCTCCGTCTCAGTCCATGACGTGGTTCTGGAGGGACCTTTTCACTCTCACACACCTGGAACACTGTCCTGAAGAAGTCAGACTGTAGATGGCGCTGTCGTCCTGCCTCCTCCAATAGGAAGACGGCACCAAAAGTTGTTTAAATCAGCTGACCAGACACGTCGCAGCAACATCACGTGACCACTGTGAGGCGCTAGTGAGCTCCAAACTGTAAAAAATAGGACCTTTAACTCCTCTTTAATGAACTGTGTAGTGTAACTGTTGTGATATTCCACTAGGGGCGCTGTTTGGTCCTTGTGGAGATCTCAGACATTCACACTGAGTCTATTTGAGTCGACTGAGTCATTCACAGCATGAGTCAAACAGCCCCATTCACTTCAATCAGAACCATTCAAAAATACACCTCCAGCACCACACAGACCTGCCTCACGAGCGCCTGTAATTATAGATCAGAAACGCTCTTTAAAGACACAGTGCGGAACTTTCAGACACACAATAGACACACAGATGTGTAAACTCAGATTCACAGAGGGACAAAATTAAAACTGTGACTAAGTCGTGGCCAAACTAAATATTTACTGAAACATTTTAATAATATCTGCGTGTTTTTCAGAAAAGCTGGATTAAATCTGAGGCGACAGGAGCCGATGTCGACAGAAGTGATGAGGCCAGAGCCAACACGTCTGCAAAGCATTCTGGGATTCGTAGTATTAGAGGTGCATGTGTTATACTGGCGCGGCGGCCGGCGGCAGGGTTGGGTTACTTCAAAAATGTAATTAGTTATAGTTACTTGTTACTTCTAACTAGTTACTAGGCAAAGTAACTATGCCGTTACTATGTTAATACAATAAAAAACATTTCACTTTAACAGATTGTAATTTTATTGCATTTCTTTAAAATGATTCATATGTGACACCAGCCTGGACACTTCAGTCACATTTAAACATATGTCCATGTCAAATATGTGGCAGTAGTTTGTGTAAAGTTGGAGGAGGCGCCGTGCGTCACGTTTCTCCACAACTCGGACCCAATCATCTGTCAGTGCTCGTGTGACAGGACACCGTTTCCCATCATGCACTAAGTGTTTGTAGTCCATGCAGGTGGTGGAGAGCTGCTGATCTCGACTTGCTCAAAAACTGCGTCCGCCTTGTTCTCATGAGATTCCCGTTACCGGCGCACAGGTGACGTCAGAGCAAGTCGGTGGCATCTTGGACATAAATCTAACCGGCACCTCGCACCGATCGACGTACCTGCGCCGCCTCGCTCACCTCAAACAAACATATGATCTCACCCCGAGCCTCTTTCTCCACAGAAACACAAGAGCAGCTCCTCGTCTGAGACTCTGATGAAGAGCAGAGTGAACTGAAGTAATAGTAACACGCCACATTTTACTGTCAGTAACGGTAACGGCTTTTGGGACGCTGGGAAAAGTAATGAGTTAGATTACTCCGTTAGTGAAAAAACAAGGGGGTTAGTAACGGCGTTATAGTTTAACTCCGTTATTCCCAACACTGCCGGAGCAGCTTTAACACATAAACTAACACGGCCTGAGTCTCATGTCTGGGCTACAGTAAAAGTGTTTTTTTTTGTTTTGTGTGATTGAAAACCTGCCTGTTTCCATGGAGATATTCTGTTGGCTCTAATCACAGACTATATATATATCAATGGACATAGCTAACCTGCTAGCTGCCACGTTCCCAACAGGAAGTGATCATGGGCTGCTGTCAGACTCATTTTGTCTTAAATGTTCGTATTAACCCTCTATAAACCAGTGGTGCAGGTGGGAAGGGGCGTTACCTTCAACAACCTCGCTCCTGATTGGTTCTTTGGTTGCTATGATGCTCCAGATTAGCCGCTGCACCTGCTTTAGCCTCGATGAGCTTCATTTGGAGCTGAACGCTGTGGGTGACGTGACTCTCACTCAGTCACTTCTTTAAACAGTCTGTGGTTATAATCTTCCACAGTCTGGAATAAAACATCTATCTTCATGGAGAATGTTCCGCAGTATGGTTTTTAACTTTCTGTTTCCATGGGATTGAGCCGTGATGTTACACGCTGCACCTGAAGTGTGACCAGAATTCTTAATTTTGTAATTTGAAGTTTAAAAAAAAGTTACATTTGGTGATATTTTGATCTGAATTTGTAAGGTTAAATTAAAGGTTTATAATGTCACTTTTCTGTGTCGTCATGGAGATGTAGTTCAGTCTAATTTCGGTTTTAGTTATTATCTCGATTATAACAGTGTTTATTCATCAAAAACTCACCTGGACTCGTACTGAGCTCCGTTCGTGCAGCTCTCAATAATCCTCAGAATAGAAGTGGTTTGAATTTTCCCAGAATTGTTGCCTCACAGGTAGAAAAATGGTGCAGTTTTACGTCCATAAATCGTTGCTGGACAGACTCTAAGCGTTTGTGATGACGCTAACAGGCCGGGGCATGTTTGCTACTAAGAAAAGTTATTGTTTTCCCCCATGAATATTCTCTCTGCTGCCAGTAGGTGGAGCCGTACACCAGAGTCAAGCTGGAGAGAGCTGAAAATAATGTTTTGTTCTGCAAATGGACAATTTCTTAAGTAACAAAATAACAAACTCAGTATTTAAAGGGCCCGTGTTACTTTATTTTCACACAAACCTGCAGATTTAGGCTGAATTCTCTGCGTTCTCACTCTGTTCCACCTTGTGATGTCATCGTGTGGTGATACAGGAAGTGCTCCACTGTGTTTTTAAACTCTACACACCTTTATTTCTAGAATCATTTGGATCATTTCAGTCGTGGAAATCCTCACAAATCTTTACTGAACTAAAGGTAAAAGGAGCTGTTCACTTGAAAACTCCCACTTGATGACATCACAAGGTGGAACAGAGCGTTTTGAGCTTTGGAGATGTTACAGATTAATAATAAAGTGTGACTCAAACATGTGAATGAAACAAAACACAGCTCCAGGTCTGTTTTTGAGGAGGGATTAAAGCTACAAGAGTCACTTTTGTGTGATACGGGACCTTTAACATTGTTCCATTTATAAATCCTAAAATAGACGTTTAAATCTTCTTCCATTTGTGCAGATTTGAATATGACCAGGCCAAAGTCTGTGCCATTGGTGGATTTATTGCAGGAACATTTTGTGAGTCATTTTCACGAATTACCTCTAATTTTGTGTTCTTTGAAATGTGCGAGTTGGAGGCTCAGCTCCAGAGACTGAAGAAAGCCGAGGTGTGACATTAAGTGGAAATAGACTGTTTCACTGGGACAGAGCGATCTGTGTGAAGCAACGAGCTTCATGCAAATGAGACAAACTGCAGCTGTTTGGAGACAGTGGCACGAGGAGAAATACACTAAATATAACTAAATATAACAAAATGAACAAAACGGGTCTCCTGAGATTTAAGACCGGTTATAGTTCAGGAGTAACTCCAGGAGCTGAAATGATCCAAATGATTCTAGAGAAGGTTTGTGGAGTTTAAAAACACAGTGGAGCACACGGTGGAGGAACTACGTCTCTCAGCTGGGCTGGGAACACCCACACACACCTGGAGGTGTGTGTGGAGAGGGAAGTTTGGGCCTCTCTGCTCAGACTGCTGCCTCCACCACCCCGGGTAAAAACGGATGAGTGAGGGTTTTGCTCTGTGTCTCTGTGTCTCTTTGTCTCTGTGTCTCTGTGTCTCTCTGTCTCTGTCTCTCTGTCTCTGTCTCTGTGTCTCTGTGTCTCTGTCTCTGTGTCTCTGTCTCTGTGTCTCTGTCTCTGTGTCTCTGTGTCTCTCTGTCTCTGTGTCTCTGTCTCTCTGTCTCTGTCTCTCTGTGTCTCTGTGTCTCTGTCTCTGTGTCTCTGTCTCTCTCTGTGTCTCTGTGTCTCTCTGTCTCTGTGTCTCTGTCTCTGTGTCTCTGTGTCTCTGTCTCTGTGTCTCTGTGTCTCTCTGTCTCTGTGTCTCTGTGTCTCTCTGTCTCTGTCTCTCTGTCTCTCTGTCTCTGTGTCTCTGTCTCTCTGTCTCTGTCTCTCTGTCTCTGTCTCTGTGTCTCTGTGTCTCTGTGTCTCTGTGTCTCTGTCTCTCTGTCTCTCTGTCTCTGTGTCTCTGTGTCTCTGTCTCTCTGTCTCTGTCTCTGTGTCTCTGTGTCTCTCTGTCTCTCTGTCTCTCTCTGTGTCTCTGTGTCTCTGTCTCTGTGTCTCTGTGTCTCTGTCTCTGTGTCTCTGTGTCTCTGTGTCTCTGTCTCTCTGTCTCTCTGTCTCTGTGTCTCTGTCTCTCTCTCTCTCTGTCTCTCTGTCTCTGTCTCTCTGTCTCTGTGTCTCTGTGTCTCTGTGTCTCTGTGTCTCTGTCTCTCTGTCTCTGTGTCTCTGTCTCTCTGTCTCTCTGTCTCTGTGTCTCTGTCTCTCTGTCTCTGTGTCTCTGTCTCTGTCTCTGTGTCTCTGTGTCTCTGTCTCTGTGTCTCTGTCTCTGTGTCTCTGTCTCTCTGTCTCTGTCTCTGTGTCTCTGTCTCTGTCTCTGTCTCTGTCTCTGTCTCTCTGTCTCTGTGTCTCTGTCTCTCTGTCTCTGTGTCTCTGTCTCTCTGTCTCTCTGTCTCTGTCTCTGTGTCTCTGTCTCTGTGTCTCTGTCTCTGTCTCTCTGTCTCTCTGTCTCTGTGTCTCTGTGTCTCTCTGTCTCTGTGTCTCTGTCTCTGTGTCTCTGTGTTTCTGTCTCTCTGTGTCTCTGTCTCTGTGTCTCTGTCTCTCTGTCTCTCTGTCTCTGTGTCTCTGTGTCTCTCTGTCTCTGTGTCTCTCTGTCTCTGTCTCTGTGTCTCTGTGTCTCTGTCTCTCTGTCTCTGTGTCTCTGTGTCTCTGTGTCTCTGTGTCTCTGTCTCTCTGTCTCTGTCTCTCTGTCTCTCTGTCTCTCTGTCTCTGTGTCTCTGTGTCTCTGTGTCTCTGTCTCTCTGTCTCTGTCTCTCTGTCTCTCTGTCTCTGTCTCTCTGTCTCTGTGTCTCTGTCTCTGTGTCTCTCTGTCTCTCTGTCTCTGTGTCTCTGTCTCTGTGTCTCTGTCTCTGTGTCTCTCTGTCTCTTTGTCTCTGTGTCTCTGTCTCTGTGTCTCTGTCTCTGTGTCTCTGTCTCTGTGTCTCTGTCTCTGTCTCTGTGTCTCTTTGTCTCTGTCTCTCTGTCTCTGTCTCTGTGTCTCTTTGTCTCTGTCTCTCTGTCTCTGTCTCTGTGTCTCTCTGTCTCTTTGTCTCTGTGTCTCTGTCTCTGTCTCTCTGTCTCTGTGTCTCTGTCTCTCTGTCTCTGTCTCTCTGTCTCTGTCTCTGTGTCTCTCTGTCTCTTTGTCTCTGTCTCTCTGTCTCTGTCTCTCTGTCTCTCTGTCTCTTTGTCTCTGTCTCTGTCTCTCTGTCTCTGTCTCTGTGTCTCTGTCTCTTTGTCTCTGTGTCTCTTTGTCTCTGTGTCTCTGTCTCTGTCTCTCTGTCTCTGTCTCTCTGTCTCTGTCTCTCTGTCTCTGTGTCTCTCTGTCTCTTTGTCTCTGTGTCTCTGTCTCTGTCTCTCTGTCTCTGTCTCTCTGTCTCTGTCTCTCTGTCTCTGTGTCTCTGTCTCTGTCTCTGTGTCTCTGTCTCTGTGTCTCTGTCTCTGTTGTCTCTGTGTCTCTGTCTCTGTCTCTGTCTCTGTCTCTGTGTCTCTGTCTCTGTGTCTCTGTCTCTGTCTCTGTCTCTCTGTCTCTGTCTCTCTGTCTCTGTGTCTCTTTGTCTCTGTCTCTCTGTCTCTGTCTCTGTGTCTCTCTGTCTCTTTGTCTCTGTGTCTCTGTCTCTGTCTCTCTGTCTCTCTGTCTCTGTGTCTCTGTCTCTCTGTCTCTGTCTCTCTGTCTCTGTCTCTGTGTCTGTGTCTCTCTGTCTCTTTGTCTCTGTCTCTCTGTCTCTGTGTCTCTTTGTCTCTGTCTCTGTCTCTGTGTCTCTCTGTCTCTTTGTCTCTGTCTCTTTGTCTCTGTGTCTCTGTGTCTCTGTCTCTCTCTCTCTGTCTCTCTGTCTCTGTGTCTCTGTCTCTGTGTCTCTGTCTCTCTGTCTCTGTCTCTGTCTCTGTCTCTGTCTCTGTCTCTGTGATGGCAGAGGGTCGGTGAAGGTGACACATCTGCTCCTCTTCCTCGTCTGTCCTCACACTCAGACACATCAGCTTCTATATTTAGGATTTTCACACGAACGTCGATGCTCAGTCAGTTTGGACAGATTCGACGACTTTGAGCCGAGCAATCGTGAAGACGCGGATAACGCTGTGATGTCATCGTGTGGTAATACAGGAAGTGACACGTGTGTGTGACAAAACATGTGAGTCTCTGAGACGCTCCACAGATGAGCAGCTCGAGGTAACGATGGGATTAACGGGAGATCGGAGCCGACAAAGATCTGGGTCATAACTTTTTAACTTTTGTTCCATGAAATTAAAGGGGGACTTTGGCCAACACTTTACAGCTCTGCAGACTCCACTGTTCCATTACAACTCTTTTATTTTAGGTTTAAATTAATGCAGCTGAACTGTCTCTGGTCTCGGTCCAGACATTCTGAGCGTGATCGTACTGCCATTCTGAAATCAGATAAAAGAACCTTTATCTCTCCCACAATGAGGAAATTCCAGTGTTGCAACGCAAAGTTTAAGAACAGACAATAGAAGCAGACACGATTCTGCAAACTGTTGTGTTCAGATGTTTATGGAAAAGTGTTGTATAAAAATGTGACGCACAGGGTTAGCGCTGTTAGCATCGTACAATCGAGAGAAAGACCTTTGGAGTCTCTTCTTCTCGTCTTGTTGTGTGTCAATAACCATGAGAATAAAAGCAATATTTAAAACTTGTCTTTTATTATGAGTGTTTTATTGTAAATATCTCTCCAAACACACTTTTTTCTGTGAGGACGTCGCCTCTGCTCTGATCTGAACATAGTCTGTTTATATAATGCACATCGCTAACCTGCTAGCCGCCGTGCTCCAACACAGGAAGTGATCATGGGAGCACTTCCTGCTCCATCGACTCGAAGGTAGACAGAGCAGAGAGTTGAGAGCGGTGTGATGAGCTGTGGTGTTGGAGCAGGTCGTGGAGAGCTGGGTTGGAGGTGGAGGAGTGGGATCACGGTGGATACATCGACAAATACACCGGAGCACGACATGAAGGACGACTTGTGAAAATACCAGAAGATGACAAGACGATCTGGTACCTCTCCAACAATCCTCAGCCCCTTTCTCCTCCAGAGGCTGAGGCTTGATGCAGGTCGGCTGCAGGTGGGTCGTGGGTGGTGCTAGAATCTCCGCCCAGATCCAGTGAAGACACAAAAGGAAGCAGGACGGAAACCCGCACAGAACACACAGAACATCTGAATCCGAACACAAACTCATCATTTTGGGCTTAAATGTTCGTATTAACCCTCTACATCAGTGGTCCCTAACCACCGGGCCGGGGACTGGTACCGGTCCGTTACACATTTTCTACTGAGCCGCACAAAAAACGTAAATAATTTATCAGTGACGCATCTTCTCCAACGTAACTTTCTCCCGTCCCTCATGATTAATAACCCATGTTGCACTGTTGTTGTTGTGTTGTTTTGATGCCACTATTGTATATATTTCTACTATTGTATATATTTCTACCTCCTGCCCCTTATTTGTATTTATTCAGTGTGTTTTTTTGTGTGCGTGTTGTTGTATGTCGCACTTTATCACCGAAGTAAGTTCCTAGTCTGTGAGCTTTCTGCTCACGGACAATGGCAATAAAACTTCTTCTGATTCTGATTCTGATGACACAGAATAAACTCGTCTGTAGTTGTATAATGAAAATCCTGAGAGTAAATCTCCACATAAATCCATTTGATATAACGGTGAGTTTATTATATCTGGGCTGATCGGCTCTTGTCTCCACGACGATGTATCACGTATAACACATCAGACATGTGACCCAAACACAGACCCACAAGCTCATGAAAATGAGACAAAACAAAAGTCTTTGGAGCTTTTTTGCAAAGGAGAAAAGGCCAAATTGAGGAGCCAGAAGAGGAGCCACAACCTCCAAGAAAAAGAAAGATCAATTTAACAGACGACACCAGCAGAACTACTTAAAATATGAGTTTGTCTCCACAGGTGAGTCTCACGCGTCGGCTCTGCGTTATGTGCGGGAAATGAGAACGAGGCAATGAAAGCTTCAAAACTCTGTGGCTCATGGAGACTAAAACCTGGATTTTTTTTTTTTTTAAGAAACAAAAGTGAACAAGAAAGAAAGAAGAAAGAAGAGTAGGGCTCCCACTGTTTCAGCGGTATGGTGAGTTGTATTCTTATGTGCTTAGCCCCACCCCCCATCCTGGGCCACAGTAAAATGGTCAAGCGTTGACCAGTCTGAGGTGATAAAAAGGTTGGGGACCACAGCTCTACATGATCCTGGGGTTTTTATTTCACGTCTGTGTCTGTAAATCAACATATGAACATTAATTACAGACAAATCAGCTCCTTCTGTCCCCGAGGTCGCTCCTGTTAGCGTTAGCAACAGGTTTGATTGACAGATTGGCTTTTTGGTTGCTATGATACTCGCTTCGTTTGGAACTGAAGCTGTGGCTGACGTCAAACTCACTTCAGTCCTCTTCTTTCTGGGCAAAACACGTCTCCATTGAGAAAATCAAACACCATCAAAAGTCCTACGCTGCACTTTTAAACTGCATGAGTGTGAGACGGTGAGTAAACCCAAAGATCTGACCTAAAAAGGATTTGTTTAGTTGTTTAGTTTAAATTTCACCGTGATTCAAACAGTTTCTCATTGAGTTCGGGTTGAAGTCTGTGTCAGCTTCAGAGAAAGAGGAAGTGACTGAGCTAATTCAGCTAAAACAGGAACACACTGACAATAACATCTGTAAATTTCTCCTTAAAAATCAATTTTTAACGACAATACACATTTTTAATTGGTGCTTTTCAGATTCGAGAATGTGGCGCCGTCATGTCATACTCCCAGATGTCCAGCAGGGGTCGGTTTGCTCTGGACTTTACCATGAAATATCCAAAAGTTAAAGCACAAATATCAAACCTGATCATTTTTTTTATGAAGAACTCACCGTGTTACATCATAAATCTGTGTTTTAACTGTATTTATCTGTGTTAAATGTGACTGTAGAACGTGGAGATGTCGAGGGTCAGTTTATCTCTCAAATGTGGCTTTGTGCAGTGGATCACGTGGCAGTGACTCCTCTGGATTATTTCCTTGATCATGATTCACTTTGTGCAATCATTACAAAGAAGAATAATTTTAGTATTTGAAGTTTTTTTTAGAAGATCGTTGTTACATAGTAGGAGTCCATCCTGTGACCTGCGTGATTCCCCAGATTCAGAAAAGATGAGCCTTTCACCACATTATTTATATAAACTTTTCTGCAATTTCTATTTAAAATTTTTGAGGAAGTCACATTTCTCTATAAAACACAACTCCAGCACCAAACACACCAATCACACCACACACGGCAAACACGCCAAAGACGCTAAAGCACGCCGAAGACGATAAAGACGCCGAAGACGATAAAGACACCAAAGACACAAGGTAAGTACAGACTTTAGGGCTCATCTTAGTCCTGGTTTAGTCCTGGTTTAATCCAGGTTTAGTCCTGGTTTAGTGGTTTAGTCCTAGTTTATTCCTAGTTTAGTCCTGGTTTAGTCCTGGTTTAGTTCTAGTCCAGTATTAGACCTGTCTTACTTTATGTGTTTTCCAGGAGTTTGTTCTGTTGCCATGGTGCTGCTGAGGTGCATCGTGGGTACTGTAGTCCTGTTCACTCTGTTGTCGTGGACAGAGGCAGGGGTAAGACCTGTGTGAAAATCACCTCAAATATGATTTTAATCAGACGTGGGTGAAGTAGACACAAACTGTACTGAAGCAGAGTAGTTTTACTTCAAAATAATATTTCTCAAGTAGAAGTACAAAGTAGTGCTCCAAGAAATACCACGAGTAACAGTTAAAAAGTATTTGGGAAAAGTACTTCTTAAGAGTAAATTCAACTATTTTTTTTAATCTATGTTATAATGTTTTTTCCTCAAATATACAAAAATACAAATATACCTAGAGTTGTGTTTTGTTTCATTCTTCTCTCAAACACTCTGTTCCACCTTGTGATGTCATCATGTGGTAATACAGGAAGTGCTCCACTGTGTTTTAAACTCCACACACCTTTATTTCTAGAATGATTTGGATCATTTCAGTCCTAGAATTGCCACTTATCTCGACTGAACTAAAGGTAAAAGTAGTTGTTCACTTGAAAACTACCACTTCATGACATCACAAGGTGGAACAGAGCATTTTGAGCTTTGCAGTTGTAAAAATATAAAAGTACAATTTCTTTTAAACGTTAAGTTATAAAGTTATAAATAAAGTCATAGAGTAAATGCCCATGTCTGAAGGTAAAATACTGAAAAGTACTGAATGTTTTTGATGTTTTGGGTTTAGATTTTGAGAAACTCCACGGACGAGTCGACGGGATCTGAGAGACCGGAGCTGGTCAAGACCAACTCGGGTGAGACGCTTTTGATCCGTTGAATTCAGGATTTAAAACTTTACATATAACTGCAGAAGACACAATAAAAAACCTAAAAATTGAACAACAATGATTAAGTGTTTGGGAGCTGAGGACACGAGTCGTTGAAGCTTTGCAGGAGGAATCCTTTCACATTCTTACTAAATGTACAGCTTCAGTTGCTCAATCCGGGGTCTGTGTTGTCGTATTGTCGCTTCATAATGTGTCACACATTTTCTGTAGGAGACAGGTCTGGACTGAGGTCAGTCTAGCACTGCACTCTTTTACTACAAAGCCACGATGTTGTGACAGGTGCAGAATGTGGCTGAAATAAGCAGGACGTCCCTGAAAAAGACGTGGCTTGGATGGTACAGATGTTGCTCCAAAACCTGTATGTACCTTTCAGCTTTAATGGTACTTCACAGATGTGTTCCCCACAGGCACTAACACACCCCCAGACCATCACTAACACACCCCCCAGACCATCACTAACACAGACCCACCACACCCCCACCATCACTAACACACCACTAACACACCCCCAGACCATCACTAACACACCCCCAGACCATCACTAACACACCCCCAGACCATCACTAACACACCCCCAGACCATCACTAACACACCCCCAGACCATCACTAACACACCCCCAGACCATCACTAACACACCCCCAGACCATCAGACCATCACTAACACACCCCCAGACCATCACTAACACACCCCCAGACCATCACTAACACCCCCAGACCATCACAGAGGCTTTTGAACTCTGAGCTGATAACAGTCTGGATGGTCCTTTTCCTCTTTGGCAGGACACAACGTTCATGATTTCAAAAACAGTTTGAGATGTGGACTCGTCAGACCACACACACTTTTCCACTTCATGTCAGTCCATCTCAGATGAGCTCAGGGCCAGAAAATCCGGAGTGTTTCTGGGTGTTGTTGATATTTGTCTCTTTTCATGGTACAGTTTTAACTTTCACTTGGAGATGTAGAGAACTGTGTTACTGACAGTGGTTTCCTGAAGTGTTCCTGATGTGGTAATGTCCTTTACACATTCATGTCTGTTTTTAATACAGTACTGTCTGAGGGGTCAAAGGTCACGGTCAGTGTTGGTTTTGGGCCTTGCCGTTTACGTGCAGAGATTTCTCCAGATTCTCTGAATCTTTTGATGATATTATGGACGGTAGATGATGAAATCCCTAAATTTGTTTTCAGTTGTACTTTGAAAAACTGTTGGACTATTTTCTCACTCAGTTGTTCACAAAGAGCTGAACCTCGCCCCTTGTGAATGACTGAGCCCTTTGGGGATGTTCCTTTTATCCCCGATCATGACACTCACCTGTTTCTAATGAACCTGTGGAATGGTCCAAACAGGTGGATTTTAAGCATTCCTCAGTTTTCCCATTCTTCTGTTGCTCCTGTCCCAGATTTATTGGAACATGTTGCAGGCATCAAATTGAAAATGAGTGAATATTTGCATAAAAACAATAAAGTTTATCAGTTTGAACTTACCATGTCTTTGTACTTCAGTTCAATATTGGTTGAAAAGAATTTGCAAGTTTTCCACAGCGTCCCAACTTCATTGGAATTGGGTTTGTAAATAGGCTGTGGACCTTAAATCAGTAAAACTGAAGACTCACTCTCTGTTTTACTGCCTGTGTCTCTGTGCAGATGGAGTCGGGGGGAGTGTTGTGTTCAGGCGCATTCGGAGAAACGCAGACCCTTGTGTTTGGTCAGGCTGTAAATGGCCCAAGTCCAGTGATGGGAGAGTGTATGTGCCTTATGTGCTCGACAGCAGATACTGTGAGTAAACCTAAAGATCTGACACTTCAAATCCAGTAGAATTCACAATAAAACTTTTATGCCTCCAGCGTTTGAAGCCCAGAGGTTTATCCAGTCTGCTATGGAGACATTCTCACAAAGAACGTGTGTCCGGTTCTTTCCTCGGACCTTTGAGTCTGACTATCTGAACATCCAGGCTCTAGAGCAGTAAGACTCTCGTCTGAATGTCAGATATACTTCTCCTCCAAAGAAGTCCTGATCGTTGCAGTGTGAACGTTTAAATCCTCTGTTCTGTCTTGTGCAGCTGTAGGTCCTTTGTCGGGCGTCAGGGCGGAGCTCAGACTGTGGAACTGAACTTTCCTGGTTGTTTCACGGTCGGCACAATCCAACACGAGCTGCTCCACGCTCTGGGCTTCCACCACGAACAGTCTCGCTCCGACAGAGACCGGCACATCACAGTCAACTGGCAGAATATCGACACTTTAGGTTTGGAATCTGAAATAATAATAAATCATGTTAAACTACATATAGACTTTATACACTGCTCAAAAAAATTAGAGGAACAGTCTTTAATCAGAGCATAGCAGCCTATCAATCAAACTTCTGGGATATTGATCTGTTCAGTTCAGAAGCTCAGGGGTTTGTTAATCAGTTTCAGGTGTTTTGTTGTTAATGAAATAAACAACAGATGTTACTAGAAGCAACAGACAGCCCCCAAAACAGGAATGGTTTTCTGGGTTGATGCCATTGGTGTTTTTCCCTCCTCATCTCTTCTGGCAGATTTTTTTACTGACTGACTTTTTCCTTTGGCTTGGATCAACATTATTGATGCATGGTGCCGTAGCTGGAGGATGCAGAGGTTGTGGTCCAACTCCTCCAGGACGGCACATCAATACATGCCATTGAGAGAAGGTTTGCCATGTCTCCCGGCACAATCTCAAGAACATGGACTAGATTCCAAGAGACAGGTAGTTACTCCAGGAGAGCTGGGCAGGGTCGGAGAAGGTCCTCAAACCCTCGGCAGGATCGGTATCTGCTCCTTTGTGCAGGAGGAACAGGATGAGCCCTGCCAGAGCCCCACAGAATGACCTCCAGCGGACCACTGGTGTGAATGTTTCTGACCAAGCAATCAGAAACAGACTCCACGAGGCCTGAGGGCCCCACGTCCTATAGTGGCCCCTGTGCTCACTGCCCAGCACTATAGAGCTTGATTGGTATTTGCCATAGACTACCAGAATTGGCAAGTGCACCACTAGTGTCCTGTGCTCTTCACCGATGAGAGCAGGTTCAACCTGAACACATGCGACAGACGTGAGAGGGTCTGGAGGCGCCGCGGAGAACGTCATGCTGCCTCAACATCACTGAGCATGAGCGGTTTGGTTGTGGGTCAGTGATGGTCTGAGGGGTTTGGTGGTGGGTCAGTGATGGTCTGAGGAGGTTTGGTGGTGGGTCAGTGATGGTCTGAGGAGGTTTGGTGGTGGGTCAGTGATGGTCTGAGGGGTTTGGTGGTGGGTCAGTGATGGTCTAAGGAGGTTTGGTGGTGGGTCAGTGATGGTCTGAGGAGGTTTGGTGGTGGGTCAGTGATGGTCTGAGGGGTTTGGTGGTGGGTCAGTGATGGTCTGAGGAGGTTTGGTGGTGGGGGTCAGTGATGGTCTAAGGAGGTTTGGTGGTGGGTCAGTGATGGTCTGAGGGGTTTGGTTGTGGGTCAGTGATGGTCTGAGGAGGTTTGGTTGTGGGTCAGTGATGGTCTGAGGGGTTTGGTTGTGGGTCAGTGATGGTCTGAGGGGTTGTGGTGGTGGGTCAGTGTGATGGTCTAAGGAGGTTTGGTGGTGGGTCAGTGATGGTCTGAGGAGGTTTGGTGGTGGGTCAGTGATGGTCTAAGGAGGTTTGGTGGTGGGTCAGTGATGGTCTAAGGAGGTTTGGTGGTGGGTCAGTGATGGTCTAAGGAGGTTTGGTGGTGGGTCAGTGATGGTCTGGGGAGGCATATCTCTGAAGGACACACAGACCTCTACAGGTTAGATAATGGCACCCTGAATGACATTAGGTTTAGGGATGACATCCTTGGACCAATTGTCCCTGTGCTGGTGCAGAGGGCCCTGGGTTCCTCCTGATGCATGACCTCATGTGGCCCGAGTCTGCAGGCAGCTCCAGGAGGATGAAGGTTTGATACCATTGACTGGCCTCACGTTCACCCGACCTAAACCCAACAGAACACCTCTGGGACATTATGTTTCGGTCCATCCGGTGCCGCCAGGTTGCTTCTCAGACTGTTCAGGAGCTCAGTGATGTCTTGGTCCAAATCTGGGAGGAGATCCCCCAAGACACCATCCGTTGCCTCGTTGTCAGGCACAAGCACGTGGAGCCACACTCACTACTGAGGATCATTTTGAGTTGCTATAATGACATTTTGGCAAAATAGACCCATCTGCTGCATAATTTTTTCAGTTTCATTTTTGGGGTGTCTTTGGTTTAACCGTCTGTAGGGAGATGTTTTTATTTACATAAAATCATGTGGCCTCCTTTTGTTACTAATAAATTACTTTCTCATTGTCAGTAAAGAAATTCTAGATTATTTTTTCCTTCATTTGGGTCTAATGTGTTTTTGAAGTGTTCCTCTATTTTTTTTGAGCAGTATATATAAAGATGTGATTAAAATACCGTAATGGGCCTTTTAGAAGAATCGTTGCTCAAAGTGGCTCAAAACCTGAAACCTTCTCTCTGTGCAATGTTGATTTTTGCAGAAAATAGGGGAAACTTTAATAAGGTGAACACACTGAACCTAAGGACTCGGTACGACTACAACTCCGTCATGCACTACCCCAGGTCAGTCCCATGACTCCATCCCCAGGACACGACAGTTCTCCACAAATACACAAAAACAGCTAAAAAACAGCTAATCAGGATTAGCTCATTATAATGTGATAGTTCTGTTGTTTTTTGGGTAAATATAGCTTGTCAAAACAATAAAAGGAAACATGGAGATCTAAATATGTTATGTTTGATTAGTTTTATCAACAGTGATGGAGTTTTTGGACTAATTTTCTTTTTTGTCCAGATTTGAGTTTTCGGGTAATGGGCAGTCTACTCTGGAAGCAAAGCCTTTCCTGAGAGAGTTTGGGACCGCCGCTCAAATGAGTAGAAATGACATCACACGAGTCAGACGTCTCTACTGCTCTAACTGGAACTGGCTTTGAACCAGTGACGTGCGGTCAGGTGAGGCAGGTGAGACAGTGCCTCTAAAGTTACCAGAATAAGGATAAAAACAATACAAAACCAGCATTTTATTTCATACTATTAGAGCTATTTTATATGGACTTCAGAACTTTCATTTTGAAATTATTTTTATATTCTGGCCCCAAGTCACTGGGAGAGACACTGACCCGGGGCCAAATGTCCTGACTCCTGGTTTATATGTTTGTAAATCTGTGACAACATCAGAACCTCATGAACCTCACCACACATAGTGTGAACATAGTGATTCAAGAGCTTTTAATCATGTATGAACTTGTGATTATGATGATTATTTGTAATGATTTATGTTTTGATGTGTGTGATTTTAATGTCTTTCTTATTCTGTAAAGCACTTTGAATTACCTTGTGTATGAATTGCACTGTACAAATAAACTTGCGTTGCCTTGTAGTGTGGTAATGTGATTCTCTTCAGCCTGACAGTCTGGTACTCATGTCTCCGCAGATGCACTCACTCGTATCTGTCTCAATATTAAAATCATCACAAAGACCATGTTGTGCCCTCAGTCTGTGTAAAGACCGGACTGAGTGAGTGTGACGTCGCCCACGGTGAAGCTCATTGAGGCTAGAGCAGGTACAGAGGCTAATTTGGAGCCAGTTCCATATTTGGAATTCCAACCACAAATATCATAGTAACCAAAGAGCCAATCAGGAGCGAGGCTGCTGAAGGTAACAATCCTTTCTGCCCACACCGTTGGTTTAGCAGGGAGCAGGCACTTAGCAACGCTGTCAATCAAACCTGTTGCTAACGCTAGCAGGCAGCGAAAGGGCGTTACCTTCAACATCCTTGCTCCAGATTGGCTCTTTGGTTGCTCTGATGATCATGGTCAGAGTTCTGAATATGGAACTCCGGCCAAATATGGAACTTCAGACCTATAAGATTCCGGTCGATTTCAAACCTACAAACACTTTAAGACAGAAACTGGTTCATCCAAAGAATAAAACCCCAAGACACAAACAAAGTAATGTGATTCACACTGGAGAAACTAAACAGACACTTCATAAGAGAATGAACCATGAGAGAGAGCAGCTCAGGACCACAGTCTGATGTTCATCTCCATCTCAAACACACTCACCTCCTCTGGAGAGAGTGAGGTTCAGATCTGAGCCAGAGAAAAGAAATGGTTTGAGAGGGTGTTAAAGAAGTCTTTTATTGTCAGGAAAGACTAAGATCTATCCCCCATCTATAAGTCCATCCTCAGACACAAAACAAACAAGAACAAAGAGAACAATAGGCCACTACAGGTTGAATAGGGTCGTTAAGGCTGAAACTGCAGACAGCAGATGTTTACAGTTTCAGTGTCATTAGCTCCTCCTTCAGACAGATATAAGACAGTGTCCAGCAGTGATCTGACCAGAACTGAAGAAGCAGCTTGGACGAGCAGAGAAGCATCTTCAGTCTTACATTAATTTGTCCAGTCAAAGATTTAAACTTTGTCTTTTCCTGTGGATCAGACCTGGACGACTGAGCGATAAGTGCTAGCCTGGGAGACACACACTCTCTTAGTCTTTACTCAGTCTGTGGATTTGATTAGTAAATAAACCAAACCTCAAAGATACAAACATAAACCTTCTGGAGTCTAGCACATTCTGTTATGTATTTTTGTATTTTTGTCCAGATTCCAGGATCTATTTATGATTTGAGGAGTAAAAAAGATAAAAATCAAACACTGAAACATAGCTGGAGTTTGATTTTTTGTCATTGACGCTTGTTTGATGAATCTTTGGGCAGTAGGTCAGCTCCATCTGAGTCAATTTGGTTTGAAATTTTCCAGGATTGTTGTGTCATAGGTAGAACGTCTCTACTGTTTTTCAGTCCATAGGAACATGACTGATTAGACAGTTGTTTGTGACTTGGTTTGGCTGGTTTTAAAGGTTGTTAACAACATCTGCAGTTTGCTTATACTGGATTTTATATAAATATACACAATACTTCCAGTATTTAATTCTACTGCAAAAACTTCAGATGAGAAACCACTGGGTAGACACTCAGTATTAGTAAATAGTCACATTTTTATTCACTCACACATTCATACACCAATGCACACAGACACAGGGGGGGAGGTGGGTTAAGTGTCTTGCCCAAGGACACAACAACAGCATTCATCTGTGAGAGCTGGAATCGCACCACCAACCTGTGGGTCAGTGGATCTGAAATACTCAACCAATGACGTTTATGCTGAGAGTAGGATGAGGTTTTCAGTCCTGGAGTGAAACAAATAGAAAGGCAGGGACAAAGGTGCAAAAATAAGTTTAAATTTAGTAAAAATTTGAATTTAACAAAGGTTCAAAATAATGCAAATTATATTTTTTAAGAGGCTGATTTCGACTTAAACAGAACTACACCAAAGTGAACACAAGAGGGAGGTGTTACACTAAAAGATAAACTAAAACTACTAACATAAAGTAACAAAAGGCAAAAAACAACAAAACGTCAACTTAACGGGTGGGATCTCAGTCCTTATATGGACGTTCCTCCTCCTGCCTGAGATTTCGACTCAAACTCAAAAGAAACGAGCAGGGGCGTCGGACTGGGGGGGTAAAGGTGCAGTTTACCCAGGGCCCAGAGCAGGAAGAGGCCCTCACAAAGTCTGTAATGGGTGTTTTTCATTCGACCACAAGGAACGAGGGTCCAACAAGATGATTTGTACCTAGGGCCCAGAATTTGGTTCTCCACCCCTGGAAATATGAGGAAGAAAATGTACACAGATATGAACTAAAATGTGTGCACCCAAAGGGATCAAAAGTATGTCTTAACAAAGAGATTAAATTAAAGTATGTGTATTGTGAATAAATGTTATGAAATGTGTAAATGACTTAGTTTGGTGCAGATCCTGTTTATATAAATGAACATAGCTGACCTGCACTTCCTGCTCCATATATGCCCCTCTCTCTGTCTCTGCTGCTTCAGACTCATGTTGGTCTTAAATGTTCGTATTAACCCTCTACATGATCCTGGTTTTTTTTATAATAATAATAATAATAATACATTTTATTTATAGGGCGCCTTTCTGGGCACTCAAGGTCGCCTCACATACATCACACAACACATCACATTAAGACAGTTAAAATCAACAGTTAAAATATTCACATTTAAAAACAAGCTTATAATATAAAAATGACAGGGCAGGTGTGGTTAGAGTGAATAGGCGAGTTTGAACAGGTGGGTTTTGAGTTTGGATTTGAAGTGAGTGAGAGGGTCAGTATTGCGGAGGTCAGGGGGGAGAGTGTTCCAGAGCTGGGGAGCAGAGCGGCTGAAGGCCCTGCTCCCCATGGTGACGAGACGGGCTGAGGGGACAGAGAGATGGAGAGAGGAGGAGGAGCGGAGAGAGCGAACGGGTGTGGCAGTATGGAGGAGGTCTGAGAGGTATGGAGGTGCAAGGTTGTGGATGGCTTTGAATGTGTGGAGAAGGATTTTGTATTGAATGCAGTGTGAGATGGGGAGTCAGTGGAGCTGTTGTAGTACAGGGGTGATGTGGTTGATGGAGGGTGTGTGTGTGATGATGCGAGCTGCAGAGTTCTGAACCAGTTGAAGTTTATGGAGAGTTTTTTGTGGAAGACCAAACAGAAGTGAGTTGCAGTAATCTAGGCGGGAAGTGACGAGGCTGTGAATGAGTATGGCAGTGGACTGTGGAGTGAGGGAGGGCCGGAGTCGATGGATGTTGCGGAGGTGGAAGTAGGCGGAGCGGGTGATGGTGTTTTATGTGGGAGGTGAAGGAGAGGGAGCTGTCGAGGATGACACCCAGACTCTTACCTGAGGAGAGGGAGAGATGGAGGAGCCGTCTATGGGAATGGAGAAGTTACTGATCTTGCTTATGGTGGATTTGGTGCCTACAAGGAGAAGTTCAGTTTTATTGCTATTGAGTTTGAGAAAGTTTGATGTGAACCAGGATTTTATTTCATGGATACAGTTGAGAGGGAAGAGGGTGGGAGTGTGGAGGTCTGGTTTGCTGGAGAGGTAGAGCTGGGTGTCATCCGCGTAGCAGTGGAATTGGATGTGATGTTTCCGGAAAATGTGACCAAGGGGGAGGAGATAGATGATGAAGAGCAGGGACCAAGAACAGAACCCTGGGGAACACCTGTGGAGATGGGGACAAGATGAGAAGTGAAGGATTTGAGCTGAATAAACTGAGTGCGGCCAGAAAGACGGGAGTGAAACCAAGTGAGGGCTGTGCCAGAGATGCCGATAGAAGAGAGTCTGTTCAGGAGGATGGAATGAGAAATGGTGTCAAAGGCAGAACTCAGATCAAGCAGAAGGAGGATGGATAGTAAACCAGAGTCGGCCGAGAGGAGAAGATCGTTTGTGATTTTGAGAAGGGCAGTTTCAGTGCTGTGGAGAGGACGGAAGCCAGATTGGAAATGTTCATAGAGATTATTAGAGGACAGATGAGAGTGGAGTTGAGCAGAAACTGTTTTTTCAAGAATTTTGGAGATGAAAGGAAGGTTAGAAATGGGACGGAAATTATTGAGGTCTGTGGGATCTGAACCAGGTTTTTTGAGAATTGGAGTGACAGCAGCAGTTTTTCAGAGGAGAGGGGACAGTTCCAGAGGTGAGGGAGGCGTGGATTATGTTGGTGATAAGAGGGGCTAGAGAAGGAAGTATGGGTTTGATAAGGACAGTAGGAAGTGGATCAAGTTGACATGAGGAGGTTTTGGATTTTTGGATAAGAGTGGAGATTTGATTGACAGAAGGTAGGGTGAATGATGAGAGAGGAGTGGTGGTGATATGAGATGTAATGGCAGGTGGAGTTAGAGCAGAGGAGGGGGGTAAGCTGTTGGTGAATGGTGCGGATTTTTGTGGTGAAAAATGAAGCCAAGGTGTTGCAGAAGTCGGATGAATAGAGATGAGATGGAATGGAGTCAGGAGGTTTGGTGATGTTTGAAATGAGTGAAAAGAGAGCCCTGGAATTTCCTTCATTTGTACTGATTAAACCGGAATAAAATGCTGATTTGTTTTGGAAATGCAGTCTTTGTAATGGAGGATGTGGTGTGTGTACATGTCCTTGTGAATAGTTAGTCCAGTTTTGTTATAGAGTCTTTCGAGTTGGCGTCCTTTTGCTTTTAACTGTCTGAGAGTGGGGCTGTACCAGGGAGCAGTGTGAGTGAAAAGAGACAGATCTGGATTTGAGGGGAGCAAGTGTGTTGAGGATGTTGTGGAGGTGAGTGTTGTAGTGTGAGACCAGCTGATCTGGAGCTGCAGAACTGTCTGTACTGGGGAGGTTATTGATATGAGAAGATAAAATGTCCAAATTTATGTCCTTAATTTTACGGAATGTTATGGTGCGTGTGTGGTTATGTTTGGAAAAAGACAGGTTGACAGAAAATGTAAGGAGCATATGATCAGAGAATGGGATGAAGTTGGCTTTACAGTCCATGGGTGTAACACCTGAGCAGCAGATTGAGTCCAGAATATGGACTCAATCACTGTTGTGTCTGTAAATCAACATATGAACATTAATAACAGACAAACTGGCGCCTTCTTTCCCTGAAATCGCTTCCGCTAACGTTAACAACAGATTTGATTGACAGCGTTGCTAAGCGCCTGCTCTGTGCTAAACCAGACGTGCAGGTGGTTTAGTCCTGGTTTAGTCCTGGTTTAGTCCTGGTTTAGTCCTGGTTCAGTCCTGGTTCAGTCCTGATTTAGTCCTGGTTTAGTCCTGGTTTAGTCCTGGTTTAGTCCTGGTTTAGACCTGGTTTAGTCCTGGTTTAGTCCTGGTTTAGTCCTGGTTCAGTCCTGGTTCAGTCCTGATTTAGTCCTGGTTTAGTCCTGGTTTAGTCCTGGTTTAGTCCTGGTTTAGACCTGGTTTAGTCCTGGTTTAGTCCTGGTTTAGTCCTGGTTTAGTCCTGGTTTAGTCCTGGTTCAGTCCGGGTTCAGTCCTGGTTTAGTCCTGGTTCAGTCCGGGTTCAGTCCTGGTTTAGACCTGGTTTAGTCCTGGTTCAGTCCTGGTTTAGTCCTGGTTTAGTCCTGGTTCAGTCCGGGTTCAGTCCTGGTTTAGACCTGGTTTAGTCCTGGTTCAGTCCAGGTTTAATCTTCCTCAGGTGGGTGGATGTCAGGGTGGAGCTTGTGGAGGCTCCATCACCTGATCTGCTCCTCATCATAAACTGATGTTTCATGTATTTGAGTCAAAGCTGGTTTGGTTTTGAGGCTCATTTAGTGAAAACAAAATATGAAACAAAGATTTCACATCCATCCATCTTCTTCTTCTGCTTTTATCGCCCCAGACACTTTCTCCCTTTCCCCAGACGCTTCCTCTTTCTGCTGAGACGCTTCCTCCTGCTCCACAGTGTTACACTGCACCGACCAGGACTAAACCAGGACTGAACCAGGACTAAACCAGGACTAAACCTGGACTGAATAAGGACTAAACCAGGACTGAACCAGGACTGAATCAGGACTAAACCAGGACTAAACCAGGTCTAAACCAGGACTAAACCAGGACTAAACCAGGTCTGAACCAGGACTAAACCAGGACTAAACCAGGACTAAAGCAGGTCTAAATCAGGACTAAACCAGGACTAAACCAGGACTAAACCAGGACTAAATCAGGACTAAATCAGGACTGAACCAGGACTGAACCAGAACTGAACCAGGAATAAACCAGGTCTAAACCAGGACTAAACCAGGAATAAATCAGGACTAAACCAGGACTAAATCAGGACTAAATCAGGACTGAACCAGGACTGAACCAGGACTGAACCAGGAATAAACCAGGTCTAAACCAGGTCTAAACCAGGACTAAACCAGGACTAAAGCAGGTCTAAACCAGGACTAAACCAGGTCTGAACCAGGACTAAACCAGGACTAAACCAGGACTAAAGCAGGACTAAACCAGGACTAAATCAGGATTAAACCAGGTCTAAACCAGGACTAAACCAGGACTGAACCAGGACTAAACCAGGTCTAAACCAGAACTAAACCAAAACTAAACCAGGACTAAACCAGGACTGAACCAGGACTGAACTGGGACTAAACCAGGACTAAGTTGAGACCTAAAGTCTATACTTACCTTGTGTCTGTGGCGTCTTTGCCTTCTTTGCGTGTTTAGCGTGTTTAGCGTGTTTGGCGTGTCTGGCGTCTTTGGCGTCTTTGGCGTCTTTGCCGTGTTTGGTGCAGAAGTTGTGTTTAATATCGGACTGTGACTTCCTCAAAATGTTTAAATACAAATAAAAGAGGTAGTGAAAGTTTTGGCTCATGGTTCCAGGACAGACTTTTCCTGTGTAACAACAATCTTCTAATAAAACCCCTGCTGGACATCTGGGAGAATGACATCTTCACAGGTTGGTGGTGCAATTCCAGCTCTCACAGATGAATGCTGTTGTTGTGTCCTTGGGCAAGACACTTAACCCACCTCCCCCCCTGTGTCTGTGTGCACTGGTGTGTGAATGTGTGAGTGAATAAAAATGTGGCCGTTTGCTTATCTGGATAATTCTGGTGAATTTACAGAAATGTTAATTAATGTACATTGTCCCTGTCAAATAAACTACATAAAAATGAAACTATTCTTGAGTCTCTATGCAGTGGTTTCTTGTTTGAAGTTTTACAGTAGAAATTAAATATTGGAAGTATTGTGTATATTTATATAAAATCTATATATATCTATAAAAATATATAAAATGTTAACAACCTTTAAAACCAGCCAAGCCAAGTCACAATCAACTCTCTTATCAGTCATGTTCTTATAGATTTAAAAACAGCATAGGGTTTCTACCTATGACGCAACAATCCTGGAAAAATTTCAAACCAAATTGACTCAGATGGAGCTGACCTACTGCCCAAGATTCATCAAACAAGCGTCAATGAAGGAAAATCAAACTCCAGGTATGTTTCCATGTTTTATTTTCGTCTTTTTACTCCTCAAATCATAAATAGATCATGGAATCTGGACAAAAATACAAAAATACATAACAGAATGTGCTAGACTGCAGAAGGTTTATGTTTGTATCTTTGAGGTTTGGTTTATTTACTAATCAAACCCACAGACTGAGTAAAGACTAAGAGAGTGTGTGGCTCCCAGGCTATGTCACGATCCCTGCCTGTTCTCCTCCTGCTTCACTCTCCCCCTCCCTTACCTGCTACCTCTGGAGCTGGGCGGAGCTTCCAGCCTTCTCCACGCGCACCTGCACCTCATCTCCTGGATCACCTACACCTGCCGTGGAGGATAAAGAGGGCTGGAGGCTTCTATTCGATGCGAGAACGTCCGCGTGTAAACGTGAATCTCCCAGTTACCAGTTTTGTGCTCGCTGTTTTGCATTGTTACTTACCCTGTTTTGCTGCTCTGCCTCAGACTCCGCCTTGGATCCGCTCCAGAACTCTGCACTCGCACTCCTGCACTCTCGCACTGGTTGGCCTCTCGTATATTGGCTCCTGCACTTGTGTGTCCCGCACTGGATCGTAAAGCACACCCACGCACCCGAGCACCGTTTGTATCATTGAACTGTACTTACCTTTGCCACCTGATTGTAAATAAACACTGTAAATACTTCTGGAGTTCTGCATTCTTGGTCCCTCTGTCTGGCCCGTTACGACAGAACGTTCTCGCCAGAAATGGACCAAGCAGGCTCAATTCCGGTTTCCACGCTACAGCAAGCGTACCAGCATCACGGCGTTCTGCTCGGACAACACGAGGAGACCATCCGGACCTTGACGGAGGGCAACCAGTCCCCTGGCTCAGCAGGTGACCGAACTCTCCGGACGGATGGCCACGCTCTTGGCCCAGGCCTCCCCGAACATCCCGCTGGCGCTGCGCACACGTCTCCACTTCCTGAATCAAGAGGCACGGACCCAGAGCCGTATGCAGGTCAGCCCGGTCTCTGCCGGGGCTTTCTGTTTCAATGCCTCTCCCTCTTTCAGCAGCGCCCGGCCCGCTTTCCATCCGATACGGCCAAGGTGCGTTACATCTGCGGGCTGCTCAGAGGGAGGGCGCTTCAATGGGCAGAGGCCAAATTTGCTACTTCATCCCTAGACAGTATTACTTTTGAGACTTTTTTGACGGACTTTAGACTAGTGTTCCAGCACCCCCACTACCAGACTGACGCCGCCTCCCGCCTGTTAAGTCTGACCCAGGGCGCCAGATCTGTGGCCGACTACACTATTGAATTCTGGACCCTAGCGGCCGAACTAGACTGGTCAGATAGCGCCTTAAGGGCCGTGTTTTTGAAAGGGCTCAACGACACGTTAAAGAACGAGCTCGCGTCACGTGACGAACCCCCGGACCTGAAGTCCCTCATCACCCTCGCTAGTCGCATAGACAACCGACTACAGACGCGTCGTCGAGAGATCCGGCTCCAGCCAGCTCGTCCTCCTGCTCGTCTTCCTGCTCGCTCCCCTTCGACGCCCGCGGAGGAGCCCATGCAAATCGGACGGGCTCACCTGACGGACGAGGAGCGCGTGCGGCGCCGCTCGGAGGGCCAGTGTTTCTACTGTGGCCTCCGGGGACATTGGATCGCCTCCTGCCCGGCTCGGCCAAAAGGGAGGACCCACCTGTAGCTCTGGGAGTACACGTGGGTCAGTCCGAAATCCCAGAAACCAGCAATAGACTTCTCCTCCCGGCCTCCCTCTGCATTCGCTCAGAGTCCCTACCCGTCCAGGCCCTTGTAGATTCGGGGGCCGAAGAGGACTTTATTGACCAGCAGGTGGCGGAGCAGTGGGGGATTCGCCTGGAGCCCCTGAAACGCCCCCTCACTGCCCGCTCTCTTAACGGACTTGTATTAACCCGTGTTTCCCAGATTTCAGAACCTGTCACTCTGCTCCTGTCTGGCAATCACAGGGAGACCCGGAGGTTCCACGTCATCTCGACTCCGTCTGCGCCCGTGGTTCTGGGCTATCCCTGGCTCAGGTCCCACAACCCGGTAATCGACTGGACCCGGGGGAGGATAGCGGGATGGAGCTCCGCCTGCCACGCCGCTTGCCTGCGATCTGCCCACTCTCCTGCTGAGGGAGCTTCTCCGTCTTCTGGACCCGCTTTGGAGGTACCTGACCTGTCTCTGGTTCCGGGGGGTACCACGCCACGACCTCCGGGACGTCTTTAGCAAGGACCAGGCGCTCTCCCTACCTCCGCACCGTCCCTATGACTGTGCTATAGACATTCTGCCTGGTGCTCCTTTACCTGCTAGCCGTTATATAATTTGTCCCGGCCCGAGAGAGACTATGGAGCGTTATATCAGAGACTCTTTAGCCGCAGGTATTATACGCCTCTCTTCTTCCCCATTGGGCGCAGGGTTCTTTTTCGTCGCTAAGAAGGATAAGACCTTGCGTCCATGCATCGACTACCGGGGGCTAAACAATATCACAGTTAAAAACAAGTATCCACTTCCCCTCCTAGATTCAGCCTTCACCCCACTGCATGGCGCCACCATTTTCTCGAAATTAGATTTACGCAATGCTTACCACCTAGTGCGGGTGAGGGAGGGAGACGAATGGAAAACTGCCTTTAAGACCCCGCTCGGCCACTACGAGTATTTAGTCATGCCATTCGGCCTCACCAACGCCCCCGCAGTGTTTCAAGCATTAATTAATGATGTCCTCCGAGATTTCTTGAATCAGTTTGTTTTCGTATACTTGGATGATATTTTGATTTTTTCCAGGTCTCTGCAGGAACATAGGCAGCATGTCCGCCAAGTCTTACAGCGCCTCCTAGAAAATAGACTATTTGTTAAAGCAAAAAAATGCGAGTTCCATTCCGAACAGGTCAGTTTTTTGGGTTTCATAGTGGGGCGGGGCCAGGTGAGGGCAGATCCCGAGAAGATTAGGGCCGTTAGGGACTGGCCAACCCCTTCGAACCGCAAACAACTTCAGCGCTTCATTGGTTTTGCTAATTTTATAGACGATTTATTAGGGACTTTAGCAGGGTTATTTCTCCGCTCACCAGACTTACCTCTCCTGCCCAACCATTTATTTGGTCCCCCGAAGCTCAGCTACCGTTTGTTAGACTCAAAGACTTGTTCACTTCCGCCCCCATTCTGCACCAGCCTGACCCTGCTCTGCAATTCATCGTGGAAGTTGACGCCTCCGACACCGGGGTGGGGGCGGTCCTTCCCAAAGGTCCGGCCCCCTCAACCAGTTGTTCCCCTGTGCCTTCTTCTCCCGACGCCTGACCCCAGCAGAGACCAACTACGACGTGGGGGACCGCGAGCTCCTCGCGGTAAAAGTTGGCCCTTGAAGAATGGCGTCACTGGTTGGAGGGGGCGGAGCAGCCTTTTGTAGTTTGGCCAGATCATAAAAACCTGTCGTATATCCAGTCCGCTAAACGACTTAACTCCCGTCAGGCCCGCTGGTCCGTTTTTTAGCCGCTTCTGCTTCACTCTCACTTACCGCCCGGGGTCCCGCAACGTGAAGCCAGACGCACTCTCCCGCCAGTTGCCCAGGAGGAGACTAACACCTCTCCAGAGACCATCATCCATCCTTCCCGGATCGTGGCATCTCTCCACTGGGAGATCGAGGATCTGGTGTGGGAGGCCCAGCGGGACAATCCCGCTCCAGGTAACACTCCTCCTGGCACATTATTTGTCCCTGATTCTGTCCGCTCTCAGGTTTTGCAATGGATCCATGCCTCACGCTTTGCCTGCCATCCTGGAGCCTCCCGCACCCTCTCCCTACTCCGGCGGAATTTCTGGTGGCCCACCATGGACAGGGACACCCGGGCATTTGTCTCCGCCTGTCAGGTGTGTGCCCGGGGAAGGTCCACTCATTCACCTCCGTCCGGCCTTCTGCACCCGCTCCCCGTCCCGAGCCGGCCCTGGTCACACGTGGCAGTGGACTTTGTCACCGAACTACCCCCATCTAATGGTAACACAGTCATACTAACCATTGTGGACCGTTTTTCTAAGGCAGCTCACTTCGTCGCCCTACCCAAACTCCCGACGGCGAAAGAGACTGCAGATCAGCTCACTCTCCACGTCTTCCGTCTGCACGGCATCCCCACGGACATTGTGTCAGACCGGGGGACCCAATTCACCTCGCAGCCTCGCCGGCTTCCATCCTGAATCAAACGGCCAGACAGAAGGCACCAACCAGGACCTAGAAACTGCATTAAGGTGCGTGGTTTCTGCCAACCCGTCTGCATGGAGTACATACCTCCCCTGGATCGAATACTCCCACAATTCGTTGGTAAGCTCCGCCTCCGGCATCTCTCCCTTCCAAGCCTCATTGGGCTACCAACCATCGCTGTTCCCGGCCGAAGAAAGAGAGCTGACCGTGCCATCGGTCCAACACCACCTTCAGCGCTGTCGCCGGGTCTGGAGGAGGACGCGAGCCGCTCTCCTCCAATCCAGGGCCCGCACGTAGAGGGCGGCCGACCGTCACCGTGTCCCGGCCCCCCTCGCCAGGCCAGTCTGTATGGCTTTCAGCCAAGAACATTCCCCTCAAGACAGACTCTCGTAAGCTCTCTCCCCGTTTCCTCGGACCCTTCAAGATCACTAAAGTAATCAACAACTCCGCAGTCCAGCTCCAGCTTCCTCCGACCCTCCGGATCCACCCGACCTTCCATGTCTCCCAGATCAAGCCGGTCCAGACCAGTGACCTCTGCCCTGCCTCCGATCCCCCTCCTCCCGCCCGACTCATCGACGGTGACCCAGCCTTCACCGTCCGGCGGCTCATTGACGTCCGCCGGAGGGGTAGGGGGCTGCAATACCTAGTCGACTGGGAGGGCTATGGACCTGAAGAGCGCTCGTGGGTTCCCAGGGCCCGTATTCTCGACCCAGACATGGTCAGGGAATTCCACCGCGCTCACCCGGAGAAGCCTGGGGGTCCACCGGGAGGTGTCCCGTAGGGGGGGGGGCACTGTCACGATCCCTGCCTGTTCTCCTCCTGCTTCACTCTCTCCCTCCCTTACCTGCTACCTCTGGAGCTGGGCGGAGCTTCCAGCCTTCTCCACGCGCACCTGCACCTCATCTCCTGCATACCTACACCTGCCGTGGAGGATAAAGAGGGCTGGAGGCTTCTATTCGATGCGAGAACGTCCGCGTGTAAACGTGAATCTCCCAGTTACCAGTTTTGTGCTCGCTGTTTTGCATTGTTACTTACCCTGTTTCTGCTCTGCCTCAGACTCCGCCTTGGATCCGCTCCAGAAACTCTGCACTCGCACTCCTGCACTCTCGCACTGGTTGGTCTCTCGTATATTGGCTCCTGCACTTGTGTGTCCCGCACTGGATCGTAAAGCACACCCACGCACCCGAGCACCGTTTGTACCATTGAACTGTACTTACCTTTGCCACTATTTGTAAATAAACACTGTAAAGACTTCTGGAGTTCTGCATTCTTGGCCCCCCACTTATCGCTCAGTCGTCCAGGTCTGATCCACAAGAAAAGACAAAGTTTAAATCTTTGACTGGACAAATTAATGTAGGAGTGAAGACGCTTCTCTGCTCGTCCAAGCTGCTTCTTCAGTTCTGGTCAGATCACTGCTGGACAATGTCTTATATCTGTCTGAAGGAGGAGCTAATGACACTGAAACTGTAAACATCTGCTGTCTCTGCAGTTTTAGCCTAAATGACCCTCTTCAATTGGGGGATAGATCTTAGTCTTTCCTAACAAAAATATCTTCTTTTAACTCTCCTCTCAAACCATTTATTTTCTCTGGCTCAGATCTGAACCTCACTGTCTTCAGAGGAGGTGAGTGTGTTTGAGATGGAGATGAACATCAGACTGTGGTCCTGAGCTGCTCTCTCTCGTGTGGTTCATTCTCTTATGGAGTAGACACATTACTTTGTTTTGTCTTGAGGTTTTGTCCTTTGGGTGAAACAGTTTTTGTCTTAAAGTGTTTGAAGGTTTGAAAAGGTTTGAAAAACCGGAATCTTATAAGTGTGAAATTCCATATTTGGTCGGAGTTCCATATTCAGAATTTCGACCATGATCATCATAGCAACCAGGTTTGATTGACAGCGTTGCTAAGTGCTCACTGCTCAGCCAACGGGTGTTAGCTGAAAGGGGCGTTACCTTCAACAGCCTCGCTCCTGATTGGCTCTTTGGTTGCTATGATACTCACGGTCGGAATTCCAATATGGAACTGGGCTCTAAATTACCCACTATAACTGCTCTAGTCTCGATGAGCTTCACCGTGGGCGACGTCACACTGACTAAGTCCACTTCTTTACACAGACTGAGGGCACAACATGTTTTTTGTGATGATTTTAATACTTTGAGACAGATACAAGTGAGTGCATTAGCGATGACATTAGTAGCAGAGCAAAGAACAGAAAAGGATCTAATGTGTTTTACCACGACACTCTCCACAACAAGTGTCAGGCTGAAGGGAATCACTCTACCACACTACAAGTTCACACATGAGGAGAACAGTTGTAACATGATTAAAAGCTCTTGGATCAATATGTTCAAGGCCAGTTCCAGTTAGAGCAGTAGAGACGTCTGACTCGAGTGATGTCAGTTTGACTCATTTGAGTGGCGGTCCCAAAACTCTCTCAGGAAAGGCTTTTGCTTCCAGAGTAGGCTGCCCATTACCCGAAAACGCCAAATCTGGATGAAAAAAGAAAATTAGTCCAAAAAACTCCATCACTGTTGATAAAACTAATCAAAAACATAACATATTTAGATCTCCATGTTTCCTTTTATTGTTTTGACAAGCTGTATTTACCCAAAAAAACAACAGAACTATACATTATAATCAGCTAATCCTGTTAAATTTAGCTGTTTTGTGTATTTGAGGAGAATTGTCGTGTCCTGGGGATGGAGTCATGGGACTGACCTGGGGTAGTGCATGACGGAGTTGTAGTCGTACGGAGTCCCCCAGGTTCTCTGTGTCCACCCTTAAAAAGTTTCCTATATTTCCTGCAAAAATCGACATTGCACAGAGAGAACAGGTTACAAGGTTTCAGGTTTTGAGCCACTTTGAGCAACGATTCTTCTAAAAGGGCCCATTACACCACTTAATCTCATCTTTATACTGTAATTAAGGTCTATATGTAGATTTAACATGATTTATTATTATTTCAAAATCCAAACCTAAACTGTTTGATATTCTGCCAGTTGACCGTGATGTGTTGGTCTCTGTCGGAGCGATTCTGTTCGGGATGAAAGCCCAGAGCGCGCATCAGCACGTGTTGGATTGTCCTGGTCGTGAAACAAACGAGGAAAGTTCAATTCCACAGGTCTGAGCTCCGCCCCGACGCCCGACAGCGGAAACTACAGCTGCAAGACAGAACAGAGGATGTAAATGTTCACACTGCAACGATCAGGACTTCTTTGGAGGAGAAGTATATCTGACATTCAGATGAGAGTCTTACCGCTGTAGATCCTGGATGTGTCAGATAGTCAAACTCGAAGGTTCGAGGAAAGAACCGGACACACGTTGTTTGTGAGATTGTCTCCATAGCAGACTGGATAAACCTCTGAGCTTCGGGCGCTGGAGGAATAAAAGTTTTCATTGTGAATTCTACTGGATTTGAAGTGTCAGATCTTTAGGTTTACTCACAGTATCTGCTGTCGAGCACATAAGGCACATACACTCTCCCAGTCACTGTAACATGGGCCATTTACAGCCTGACCGAATACAAGGGTCTGCGTTTCTCCGAATGCGCCTGAACACACCACTCCCCCCGACTCCATCTGCACAGAGACACAGGCAGTAAAACAGAGAGTGAGTCTTCAGTTTTACTGATTTAAGGTCCACAGCCTATTTACAAACCCAATTCCAATGAAGTTGGGACGCTGTGGAAAAACTTAAAAAAATACAGAATACAATGATTTGCAAATCCTTTTCAACCAATATTGAACTGAATAAAATACAAAGACATGAGACATTAATGATAAACTTTATTGTTTTTATGCAATTTGATGCCTGCAACCATGTTCTAATAAATCTGGGGCAGAGACAAAAAAAATAAAAAAAAGTTGAGGAAATACTTAAAATCCACCTGTTTGGGGACCATTCTGCAGGTGAACAGGTGAATTGAAAACAGGTGAGTGTCATGATCGGGGATAAAAGGAGCATCCCTGAAGGGCTCAGTCATTCACAAGGGGCGAGGTTCAGCTCTTTGTGAACAACTGAGTGAGCAAATAGTCCAACCAGTCTAAGAACAAACGTATCTCAACCTACAACTGAAAAGAATTTAGGGATTTCATCATCTACCGTCCATAATATCACAAGATTCAGAGAATCTGGAGAAAATCTCTACACGTAAACGGCCAAGATCCAAAACCAACACTGACCGTGACCTTGACCCCTCAGACAGTACTGTATTAAAAACAGACATGAATGTGTAAATAAAGGACATTACCACATCAGGAACACTTCAGGAAACCACTGTCAGTAACACAGTTCTCTACATCTCCAAGTGAAAGTTAAAACTGTACCATGAAAAGAGACAAATATCAACAAACACCAGAAACACTCCGGATTTTCTGGCCCTGAGCTCATCTGAGATGGACTGACATGAAGTGGAAAAAGTGTGTGTGGGTCTGACGAGTCCACATCTCAAAACTGTTTTTGAATCATGAACGTTTGTGTCCTGCCAAAGAAGAGAAAAGGACCATCCAGACTGTTATCAGCTCAGAGTTCAAAAGCCTCTGTGATGGTTGGGGGTGGTTAGTGATGGTCTGGGGTTGTGTTAGTGATGTTGTGGGCTGGGGTGTGTGTTAGTGATGGTCTGGGGGGTGTGTTAGTGATGGTCTGGGGTGTGTTAGTGATGGTGGGGGGTCTGTTAGTGATGGTCTGGGGGTGTGTTAGTGATGGTTCTGGGGGTGGTGTTAGTGATGGTCTGGGGGTGTGTTAGTGATGGTCTGGGGGGTGTGTTAGTGATGGTCTGGGGTGGTGTTAGTGATGGTCTGGGGGTGTGTGTTAGTGATGGTCTGGGGGTGTGTAGTGATGGTCTGGGGGGTGTGTTAGTGATGGTCTGGGGGTGTTAGTGATGGTCTGGGGGGGTGTTAGTGATGGTCTGGGGGTGTGTTAGTGATGGTCTGGGGGGTGTGTTAGTGATGGTCTGGGGGTGTGTTTAGTGATGGTCTGGGGGTGTGTTAGTGATGGTCTGTGATGGTTATGGGGTGTGTAGTGATGGTCTGGGGGGGTGGTGTTAGTGATGGTCTGGGGGGTGTGTAGTGCCTCTGTGTGTTAGTGATGGTCTGGGGTGTGTTAGTGATGGTCTGGGGGTGTGTTAGTGATGGTCTGGGGGTGTGTTAGTGATGGTCGGGGGGTGTGTTAGTGATGGTCTGGGGGTGTGTTTAGTGATGGTCTGGGGGTGTGTTAGTGATGGTCTGGGGGGTGTGTTAGTGCTCGTGATGGTCTGGGGTGTGTTAGTGATGGTCTGGGGGTGTGTATAGTGATGGTCTGGGGGGTGTGTAGTGATGGTCTGGGGTGTGTTAGTGATGGTCGGGGGTGTGTTAGTGATCGGTCTGGGGGGTGTGTTAGTGATGGTCTGGGGGTGTTAGTGATGGTCTGGGGGTGTGTTAGTGATGGTCTGGGGGTGTGTGTAGTGATGGTCTGGGGGTGTGTTAGTGATGGTCTGGGGGTGTGTAGTGATGGTCTGGGGGTGTGTTAGTGCCTCTGTGATGGTCTGGGGTGTGTGTAGTGATGGTCTGGGGGGTGTGTTAGTGATGGTCTGGGGGTGTGTTAGTGATAGTCTGGGGGTGTGTTAGTGATGGTCTGGGGGTGTGTTAGTGATGGTCTGGGGGGTGTGTTAGTGATGGTCTGGGGGTGTGTTAGTGATGGTCTGGGGGTGTGTTAGTGATGGTCTGGGGGTGTGTTAGTGATGTGTCTGGGGGTGTTAGTGATGGTCTGGGGGGGTGTGGTTAGTGATGGGTCTGGGGGTGTGTAGTGATGGTCTGGGGGTGTGTTAGTGATGGTCTGGGGGTGTGTAGGGGTCTGGGGGTGTAGTGATGGTCTGGGGGTGTTGTTAGTGATGGTCTGGGGGGTGTGTTAGTGCCTGTACATCTGTGAAGTACCATTAATGCTGAAAGGTACATACAGTTTTGATGCACCATCAGAGAAACGTCTTTTTCAGGGACGTCCTGCTTATTTCAGCCACATCTGCACCATGTTACAACAGTTTGACTTTGTAATAAAAGAGTGCTGGTCCTAGTCTGGCCTCAGTCCAGACCTGTCTCCTACTGAAAATATGTGACACATTATGAAGAGCCAAACATAAATATAAAAAATAACACAGACCCCTGGGACTGAGGAACTGAAGCTGTACATTTAGTAAGAATGTGAAAGGATTCCTCCTGCAAAAGCTTCAACGACTCGTGTCCTCAGCTCCCAAACACTTAATCATTGTTGTTCAATTTTTAGGTTTTTTACTGTGTCTTCTGCAGTTATATGTAAAGTTTTAAATCCTGAATTCAACGGATTCAAAAAGCGTCTCACCCCGAGTCGTTGTTGACCAGCTCCGGTCTCTCAGATCCCGTCGACTCGTCCGTGGGAGTTTCTCAAAATCTAAAACCCCAAAACATCAAAAACATTCAGTACTTTTCAGTATTTTCCCTTCAAGACATGGGTGGAACAAACAATGAGTATTACTCTATAGCCGTGTCTTAACTCAACAAAAGTGCCCTTAATCAGAATCAGAATCACTTTTATTGATCCCCGAGGGGAAATTCTCTTAGTTAACAGATGCCACAACCACAGGATAGAATTTAAGAATAAGAATAAAAAGTCATTTAAATAAGAATAAAAATTCGTGTTGAAATAAGAATAAAGTGTCAAATAAGAATAAAGTGTCAAATAAGATAAGATTTAAACAAGATGAAATGCACCGTTCGAAAGACACATTTAAAGTCGGCGGCGGGTGATTCAACCTGCAGTTCGAGCAGTACATCGAACGGTGCATTTGGTGAATTGGGACAAGGCCTATGACTTTAAACTTAACGTTTTAAAGAACTTGTACTTTTATCGTTTGCATCTCCAAAGCTCAAAATGCTCTGTTCCACCTTGTGATGTCATCAAGTGGTAGTTTTCAAGTTAAAAGCTCCTTTTACCTTTAGTTCAGCAGAGACAAGTGGCAACTCCAGGACTGAAAACGATCCAAATGATTCTAGTGAAGGTGGAGTTTAAAAAACACAGTGGAGCACTTCCTGTATCACCACATGATGACATCACAAGGTGGAAACAGAGTGTTTGAGAGAAGATTGAAAACAAAACACAACTCTAGATATGTTTGTGGAAAGGAAAAAGCATTATAAAAATACATCAAAAAAAATAGTTGAAGTTACTCTTAAGAAGTACTTTTCCCAAAATACTTTTTAACTGTTACTCGTGGTATTTCTTGGAGCACTACTTTTGTACTTCTACTTGAGAAATATTATTTGAAGTAAAACTACTCTGCTTCAGTTACAGTTTGTGTCTACTTCACCCACGTCTGATTAAAATCATATTTGAGGTGATTTTCACACAGGTCTTACCCCTGCCTCTGTCCACGACAACAGAGTGAACAGGACTACAGTACCCACGATGCACCTCAGCAGCGCCATGGCAACAGAACAAACTCCTGGAAAACACATAAAGTAAGACAGGTCTAATACTAGAACTAAACCAGGACTAAACCAGGACTAAACCAGGACTAAACCAGGACTAAACCGGGACTAAACCAGGACTAAACCAGGACTGAACCAGGACTAAACCAGGACTAAACCAGGACTAAACCAGGACTAAACCAGGACTAAACCGGGACTAAACCAGGACTAAACCAGGACTGAACCAGGACTAAACCAGGACTAAACCAGGACTAAACCAGGACTAAACCAGACTAAACCAGGGACTAAACCAGGACTAAACCAGGACTAAACCAGGACTAAACCAGAACTAAACCGGGACTAAACCAGGCGACTGAACCAGGACTGAACCAGGACTAAACCAGGACTAAACCAGGGACTAAACCAGGACTGAACCAGGACTAAACCAAGACTAAACCAGGATTAAACCAGGACTAAACTAGGACTAAACCAGGACTAAACCAGGACTAATCCAGGACTAAACCAGGACTAAACCAGGACTAATCCAGGACTGAACCAGGACTAAATCAGGACTGAACCAGACTAAACCAAGACTAAACCAGGACTAAACCAGGACTAACTAAACTAGGAGTAAACCAGGACTAAACAGGACTAAACCAGGACTGAACCAGGACTACACCAGGACTAAACAGGACTAAAGCAGGATTAAACTAGGACTAAACCAGGACTAAACCAGGACTAAACCAGACTAAACCAGGACTAAACCAGGACTAAAACCAGGACTATACCATGGACTATACCAGGACTTAACCAGAACTAAACTAGGACTGAACCAGGACTGAACCCGGACTAAACCAAGACTATACCAAGACTAAACCAGGACTAAACCAGGACTAAAACAGGACTAATCCAGATCTAAACCAGGACTAAAACAGGTCTAAACCAGGACTAAACCAGGACTATACCAGGATAAACCAGAGACTAAAACCAGGGCTGAACCAGGACTAAACCAGATCTAAACCAGGACTAAACTAGGACTTAACCAGGACTAAACCCAGATCTAAACCAGGACTAAACCAGGACTAAATCAGGTTTTAACCAGGACTAAACCAGGACTAAAACAGGACTGAACCAGGGACTAAACTAGGACTAAACTAGGACTACACCAGGACCGAACCAGGACTGAACCAGGACCTAAAACTAGGTCTAAACCAGATCGAAAACCAGATCGAAACCAGGACTAAACCAGGACTAAACCAGGATTAAATCAGGACTAAACCAGGTCTAAACCAGGAGTAAATCAGGACTAAAACAGGACTAAGATGAGCCCTAAAGTCTATACTTACCTGTGTGTCTTTGTCGTCTTTGTCGTCTTTGTCGTCTTTGTCGTCTTTGTCGTCTTTGTCGTCTTGGTGCTGGAGTTGTGTTTATATAGGAAAGTGACTTCCTCAAAAAATTAAAAATGGAAATTACACAAACATTTAAGGTGAAAGTCTCATATTTCCTGAATCTGGGGAATCATGCAGGTCACAGGGTGAACTCCTATTGTGTAACAACAATCTTTCTTCTTTGTAATGATTGCACAAAGTGAATCGTGATCAAGGGAATAATCCAGAGGAGTCACTGCCACGTGATCCACTGCACAAAGCCACATTTGAGAGATAAACTGACCCTCGACATCTCCACGTTCTACAGTCACATTTAACACAGATAAATACAGTTAAAACACAGATTTATGATGTAACACGGTGAGTTCTTCATAAAAAAATGTCTTTAAAAGATCAGATTTGATATTTGTGCTTTAACTTTTGGATATTTCATGGTAAAGTCCAGAGTAATCGACCAAACCGACCCCTGCTGGACATCTGGGAGTATGACATGACGGCGCCACATTCTCGAATCTGAAAAGAACCAATTAAAAATGTGTATTGTCGATAAAAAATAGATTTTTAAGGAGAAATGTACAAGCGGTACTGTCAGTGTGTTTGTCATAATGTTCGGTGTGTAGGACTCAAATGGGGCACAAGGAGGGTCAAAAACTCAAATGTCCAAAATCAGGTTTATTCTCAAAATAGCAAAATCAGAACAGATGCAGAGCCTGCGTGTTCATCATGGAAAAACATGAAATGAACAAGAGACGGAAACAAAAGACCAACAGTAGACAAACTGAAAACAAACAAGGATCCAGCAACTAAACAGGGCAGCAACAGAATATAAAGGCTCCCCCCTGATGGCAACAAGGAAACAGGTGCGGAGACAACCAGAAAGGCAGCAACCAAAAGAGGAACTGGAACAGAGCTGGATCCGGAGCAGGAACGAGAGCAGGGGCAGGAGCAGGAGCAGAACCCCCGGTGGGGCAGACAGGGTCAGGAGCAGAACCCCCCGGTGGGGCAGAGACAGGGTCAGGAGCAGAACCCCCACGGAGGAGGGGCAGACAGGGTCAGGGGCAGGAAGGCAGGAGGGAGGATCAGAGCCCACAGTGGGGCAGATGGGCAGGACCATCACAGTGTTCCTGTTTTGGATGAATAGGCGTGGACACTTCCTCTTTCTATAAAGCTGACACAGACTTTTGCCCGAACACACAACGAGAAAAACTCTTTGAATTACGGTTAAATTTAAAATAAACCACTAAATCTGAAGAATAAAGGAACTCCTGCACACTGTCTCACTCCTAATGTAATTTTATTCTACACAACGTTTTGGTCGCTCTGACCTTCCTCAGGTGTGAGGACAGCCCCTTTCCCTGATATAAATTAAGGGACTGTCCTCTTCAGTTTTAATTAACCAATAACACTGTATCAAAAGCCTACGGAAAAGAATACTCTCCTACTGGCCACGAGCGCGCACCCCACGCACTTAAAAAGAGGTCTCCCTAAAAGCCAGTTCTTTCACCTCAGACGGATGTGCCAGAACAGAGAACTTTAGAGAAAAGTCCAGAGAGATGAAGGCCAAATTCATGGAGAGAGGAAATTCTCGACTGTGGACAGAGGAGGCTTATCAAGCTGCGTTATCCAAACCAACGGACACACTTTTAAGGAACAAGGACTCAGTGAATGACAGATATTTTATCGGATATTTTTAATGAGAAGAATCAGAAGAAGTTTTATTGCCATTGTCCGTGAGCAGAGCTCACAGACTAGGAACTTACTTCAGTGATAAAGTGCGACATACAACACACACGCAAAAAAACACACTGAATAAATACAAATAAGGGCAGGAGGTAGAAATATATACAATAGTAGAAATATATACAATAGTAGAAATATATACAATAGTGGCATCAAAAACAACAACAGTGCATCATGGGTGTTATTTAGTGACCAGTGTTATAAAGTGTCCAGTTTAGTGCAGGTTTATGAAGTGTTCATGAGGGAAACAGCAGAGGGGAAGAAACTGTGTTTGTGACGAGAGGTTCTGGTCCTGATGGACCGTAGCCTCCTGCCAGAGGGAAGTGGCTGAAATAGTCCATGTCCAGGGTGAGAAGTGTCAGCTGCTATACGACCTGCTCGCCCCCGAGTCCTGGAGGCGTACAGGTCCTGGAGAGATGGAAGTGTAACCCAGGTGAAAAAATGCCGGTGTTGTAATGTGTGGTGTGAGGCGGACCAAAGATGTGGGACTCGGGGCAAGTTTAAGGGTGTTATTGACAGAACAAGACAACACAAGTGACGGGAGAACATACGAGGGAGCTGGGTGCAGGTCAGGGTCCCAGAGGTACAGGGAAGACACGAGACGGGAAACACAGCCGGTACCGGGAGACCGGGTCGGAGAACACAGGCAGGACACGGGCAGGACATCAGCAGGAGGACACGGGCAGGACACGGGCAGGTAGCACAGCAGAGACACGAGGACCAACAGTGATGTGAGCAGCACACAGACACACACCACACACGGTGAGGATCAGACGACCTGGCAGAGAGAGAGCTGGGTCCTGGCTCCTTTTAACCTCCTGCAGGTGCCGTTGATTGCCCTGATGGGCTGCAGGTGCGTGTGGGAGGAGCCAGGGCTCCGCCCCAGCTCTGGAGTCAGGCAGGTGAGGGAGGGGGAGGAGACACAGGAGGCAGGAGCAGGCAGGGATCATGACAGCCGGTAGGTTTTAAAACTTCTCATTTGCCGTTATTTCATTACAACAATACTCCAGCTTCATCCCACTTACTCTTTACCATAGGTACTGATCATCGAGCCAATGCCACGTCAGGAATGAGCTTTGATTTCGTGATATACAGAGGAATTGGTGAGTCGGTTGGTTTACTAGCGCTAGCTTAGCGCGCTGTATGTATATCGAGCAGTAGCATTGGGTTTTAAAAACTCGTTCTCTCTCAATGGTTTTACATAAAAATATTATGAAACTTATGTTGAGTATTTTGCTAACTTATATCATTGTTATTGTCTCTGCCATATGAATTTTAAGCCTTATTTTGTAATGTTAATGGTTGTGTGTTTTAAATGCACATGTGCACTTTATGCACCTTAACTTGCATTGCACATTGTTTTAAGGGTATTCATTCATGATATGACTGGAAGTAGCAATTGCTATTTGATTTGACTGAAATTGCGATATTTGTTGTACACTGAACTTTATTGACTGATCGGGCTATGGGTAGGCGGCTTATCATAGCCGAGTTTGCCTCGCACCTCCTTACCTGCTCACCTCCGCTCGGGCCTTACCTCCTTTCCTCACCTCCGCTCCTTACCTCCTTTCCTCACCTCCGCTCCTTACCTCCACTACACCTCCACTCCACCTTCACTCCACCTCAATGAACTACCTCTCAATGTCTGGTCAAACTGACCAAGCCAACGACCTACCTCTAACATTTTTATGAACTGAATGGCTGAACTAAGCAAACAGACTGAACTCTCTGGGGGGTTGTGGGGCATTTTAACATGAACTATATGAATTGCACATCTTTTGTACAGCACTGCACTAAATGATTGTTTTTGGATTTGGTTTGAATGGCTATTGTTTGTTATTTTGTGTCTATTCTCCAATACATGGTAACCTTTTTAACCACAATACACACTGTGTCTGTCTACTCGCTCCCTGAGTCGATCCTAAATCATCAGATACTTCTGATGATTATTATCTTCGTTCCTCAGATCTGTTTTTTATTGTCAGTGCCAAAGGTCAGGTCCGAAATGGGAAAGAGGGCTTTTCAATTTGCTGGCTGCTCCTTCTGCATGGAACCTTTTACAGAAAGATTTAAAATTGAGTGAGCTGGTCTCCTTAGAATCTTTTAAAAAAGCTTTTAATTGACAGGGATGCTGTAACATCTGTGTGTCGCTGCTTCTCTGATCATGTAAATAGCCTGACTTTTAGATTTTTAAACTGTGATTTTGACTGTGTATTTTCTGAAAACTGTTTTAACTGTTTTATATGTATGTGTGTGTGCTTGGACTGTGGAAACTGTAAACAAACATGCATCTGAACTGCTGCCTGTCTTGGCCAGGACGCTCTGTAAAAGAGATATTTAATCTCAATGAGTCTTTTTCTGGTTAAAATAAAGGTTAAATAAAAAAAAAAATACTAGCCCTGTGATTTTGGTCATAGTACTACTACTACTACTCCTTCACTTAGTATTACTATTCCACTACACTACTACTCGGGTTACCAGCTTATATACCCGATACAGAAGGCTGCAAGTAAATCACCTTCTCAGCAGAGCACAATGCGCTGCAGTCTCTGTCTGTCCCTGTGGACCCAGTGAACCACACAGTGATGGAGGGAGGTGAGGATGGACCTCAATGGAGGCAGGAGGCTGATGGCCGTGTAGAAACTGCACCATCATCTGGAAAGGCAGCTTGCTTTTCTTCAGCTGCCGCAGGGAAAGTACATCCTATGCGGGCTTTCTGATGAGGGGAGCTGATGGTCGGCTCCAATTGGAGGTCCTGGGTGATGATGCAGGTGCCAGGAAGCGGAAAGAGTCCACGGTGGTGCTGGGGGGGAGTCAGTCAAGGCGAGGGGGGGAGCAGGGGGGCTGTGACTTTCCTGAAGTCCACAATCATCTCCACTGTCTTCTGGGCGTTGAGCTCCAGGTTGTTGCTGCTGCACCAGGACACCAGCCGATTTCCACCTCCCTCCTGTAGACAGACCTCATCCCCGTCCGAGATGAGCCCGATTGAGGGTGGTGTTATCCGCAAAACTTGACCAGTTTGACGGCAGTCGTGGCTGGAAGTGCAGCAGTTGGTGTGAAGGGAGAAGAGCAGGGAGAAAGTACACAGCCCTGTGGGAGATCCTGTGATGATTGTCCGAGGTGTCCGAGACATTCTTACCACAGCCACACGCGCTGCCTCCCTGTCCGTCAGGAAGTCAGTGATCCACCTGCAGGGGGAGTCAGGCACGTTGAGCTGAGCGAGCTTGTCCTGGAGCAGAGCAGGGAGGATGGTTGTTGAATGCAGAGCTGAAGTCCACAAAAAGGATCCTGGCGTAGTTCCCGGGGAGTCAGATGCTGGAGGCGAAGTGAAAGGGCCCGGTGATGGCGTTCGTCCAACAGACCGATTTGACTCTGTAGGGC
>JAIEZT010000384.1:162641-190906 GCA_019594935.1 Periophthalmus modestus | reverse complement strand
TCATCGGGCTCATCTCGGACGGGGATGAGTCTGTCTACAGGAGGGAGGTGGATCGCTGGTGTCCTGGTGCAGCAGCACAACCTGGAGCTCAACGCCCAGAAGATAGAGATTGTGGACTTCAGGAAAGTCACAGCCCCCCTGCTCCCCCCTCACCTTGACCGACTCCCCCATCACCACCGTGGACTCTTTCCGCTTCCTGGGCACCTGCATCACCCAGGACCTCAAGTGGGAGCCGACCATCAGCTCCCTCATCAAGAAGCCCCAGCAGAGGATGTACTTCCTGCGGCAGCTGAGAAAAGCCAAGCTGCCTGTCCAGATGATGGTGCAGTTTCTACACGGCCATCATTGAGTCCATCCTCACCTCCTCCATCACTGTGTGGTTCACTGGGGCCACAGGGACAGACAGAGACTGCAGCGCATTGTGCTCTGCTGAGAAGGTGATTTACTGCAGCCTTCTGTATCGGGTATATAAGCTGGTAACCCGAGTAGTAGTGGTAATGGAATAGTAATACTAAGTGAAGGAGTAGTAGTAGTAGTAGTACTATGACCAAATCACAGGGCTAGTATTTTTTTTTATTTAACCTTTATTTAACCAGAAAAAGACTCATTGAGATTAAAAATCTCTTTTACAAGAGCGTCCTGGCCAAGACAGGCAGCAGTTCAGATGCATGTTTGTTACAGTTTCCACAGTCCAAGCACACACACATACATATAAAACAGTTAAAACAGTTCAGAAAATACACAGTCAAAATCACAGTTTAAAAATCTAAAAGTCAGGCTATTTACATGATCAGGAGAAGCAGCGACACACAGATGTTACAGCATCCCTGTCAGTTAAAAGCTTTTTAAAAGATTCTAAGGAGACCAGCTCACTCAATTTTAAATCTTTCTGTAAAAGGTTCCATGTAGAAGGAGCAGCAAATTGAAAAGCCCTCTTTCCCATTTCGGACCTGACCTTTGGCACTGACAATAAAAACAGATCTGAGGAACGAAGATAATAATCATCAGAAGTATCTGATGATTTAGGATCGACTCAGGGAGCGAGTAGACAGACACAGTGTATTGTGGTTAAAAAGGTACCATGTATTGGAGAATAGACACAAAATAACAAACAATAGCCATTCAACCAAATAACAAAAACAATCATTTAGTGCAGTGCTGTACAAAGATGTGCAATTCATATAGTTCATGTTAAAATGCCCCACAACCCCCCAGAGTTCAGTCTGTTTGCTTAGTTCAGCCATTCAGTTCATAAAAATGTTAGAGGTAGGTCGTTGGCTTGGTCAGTTTGACCAGACATTGAGAGGTAGTTCATTGAGGTGGAGTGAAGGTGGAGTGGAGGTGTAGTGGAGGTAAGGAGCGGAGGTGAGGAAAGGAGGTAAGGAGCGGAGGTGAGCAGGTAAGGAGGTGCGAGGCAAACTCGGCTATGGTAAGCCGCCTACCCGGCCCGATCAGAGCAGGTGCAGTTCAGTGCAGAAAGGTTCCAGATTTTCGGCTCGAAGGTTATCTGTAGCTCGCCATCTGAGCACCTGACCTGTATAAACATAGGACCATGGCCTCAGTCAATAAAGTTCAGTGTACACAAAATATCGCAATTTCAGTCAAATCAAATAGCAATTGCTACTTCCAGTCATATCATGAATGAATAACAACCTTAAAACAATGTGCAATGCAAGTTAAGGTGCATAAAGTGCACATGTGCATTTAAAACACACAACCATTAACATTACAAAATAAGGCTTAAAATTCATATGGCAGTGACAATAACATGATATAAGTTAGCAAAATACTCAACATAAGTTTCTTAATATTTATGTAAAACCATTGGAGAGAACGAGGTTTAAAACCCAATGCTAACTGCTCGATATAAGTACAGCGCGCTAAGCTAGCGCTAGTAAACAAACCGGACCCACCAATTCCTCTGTATATCACGAAATCAAAGCTCATTCCTGACGTTGCATTGGCTCGATGATCAGTACCTATGGTAAAGAGTAAGTGGGATGAAGCTGGAGTATTGTTGTAATGAAATAACGGCAAATGAGAAGTTTAAAACCTACCGGCTGTCATGATCCCTGCCTGCTCCTGCCTCCTGTGTCTCCTCCCCCTCCCTCACCTGCCTGACTCCAGAGCTGGGCGGAGCCCTGGCTCCTCCCACACGCACCTGCAGCCCATCAGGGCAATCAACACACCTGCAGGAGGATAAAAGGAGCCAGGACCCAGCTCTCTCTGCCAGGTCGTCTGATCGTCACCGTGTGTCTGTGTGCTGCTCACATCACTGTTGGTCCTCGTGTCTCTGCTGTGCTACCTGCCCGTGTCCTGCCCGTGTCCTGCTGATGTCCTGCCCGTGTCCTGCCTGTGTTCTCCGACCCGGTCTCCCGGTACCGGCTGTGTTTCCCGTCTCGTGTCTTCCCTGTACCTCTGGACCCTGACCTGCACCCAGCTCCTCGTATGTTCTCCCGTCACTTGTGTTGTCTTGTTCTGTCAATAGACACCCTTAAACTTGCCCCGAGTCCCGCATCTTTGGTCCGCCTCACACCCCACATTACAACACCGGCATTTTTCACCCGGGTTACACTTCCATCTCTCCAGGACCTGTACGCCTCCAGGACTCGGGGGCGAGCAGGTCGTATAGCAGCTGACACTTCTCACCCTGGACATGGACTATTTCAGCCACTTCCCTCTGGCAGGAGGCTACGGTCCATCAGGACCAGAACCTCTCGTCACAAGAACAGTTTCTTCCCCTCTGCTGTTTCCCTCATGAACACTTCATAAACCTGCACTAAACTGGACATTTCATAACACTGGTCACTAAATAACCCATGATGCACTGTTGTTGTTTTGATGCTACTATTGTATATATTTCTACCTCATGCCCTTATTTGTATTTATTCAGTGTGTTTTTTTGCGTGTGTGTTGTATGTCGCACTTTATCACTGAAGTAAGTTCCTAGTCTGTGAGCTCTGCTCACGAACAATGGCAATAAAACTTCTTCTGATTCTTCTCATTAAAAATATCCGATAAATATCTCTCATTCACTGAGTCCTTGTTCCTTAAAAGTGCGTCCGTTGGTTTGGATAACGCAGCTTGATAAGCCTCCTCTGTCCACAGTCGAGAATTTCCTCTCTCCATGAATTTGGCCTTCATCTCTCTGGACTTTTCTCTAAAGTTCTCTGTTCTGGCACATCCGTCTGAGGTGAAAGAACTGGCTTTTAGGGAGACCTCTTTTTAAGTGCGTGGGGTGTGCGCTCGTGGCCAGTAGGAGAGTATTCTTTTCCGTAGGCTTTTGATACAGTGTTATTGGTTAATTAAAACTGAAGAGGACAGTCCCTTAATTTATATCAGGGGAAGGGGCTGTCCTCACACCTGAGGAAGGTCAGAGCGACCAAAACGTTGTGTAGAATAAAATTACATTAGGAGTGAGACAGTGTGCAGGAGGTTCCTTTATTCTTCAGATTTAGTGGTTTATTTTAAATTTAAACCGTAAAAGAGTTTCTCGTTGTGTTCGGGCAAAAGTCTGTGTCAGCTTTATAGAAAGAGGAAGTGTCCACGCTTATTCATCCAAAACAGGAACACTGTGATGGTCCTGCCCATCTGCCCCACTGTGGGCTCTGATCCTCCCTCCTGCCTTCCTGCCCCTGCCCCTGTCTGCCCCACCGGGGGGTTCTGCTCCTGACCCTGTCTGCCCCACCGGGGGGTTCTGCTCCTGACCCTGTCTGCCCCACCGGGGGTTCTGCTCCTGACCCTGTCTGCCCCGCCGGGGGGTTCTGCTCCTGCTCCTGCCCCTGCTCTCGTTCCTGCTCCGGATCCAGCTCTGTTCCAGTTCCTCTTTTGGTTGCTGCCTTTCTGGTTGTCTCCGCACCTGTTCCTTGTTGCCATCAGGGGGGAGCCTTTATATTCTGTTGCTGCCCTGTTTAGTTGCTGGATCCTTGTTTGTTTTCAGTTTGTCTACTGTTGGTCTTTGTTTCCGTCTCTTGTTCATTTCATGTTTTTCCATGATGAACACGCAGGCTCTGCATCTGTTCTGATTTTGCTATTTTGAGAATAAACCTGATTTTGGACATTTGAGTTTTTGACCCTTGTGCCCCATTTGAGTCCTACACACTGAACATTATGACAAACACACTGACAGTACCGTTTGTACATTTCTCCTTAAAAATCAATTTTAAATTACAATACACATTTTTAATTGGTTCTTTTCAGATTCGAGAATGTGGCGCCGTCATGTCATACTCCCAGATGTCCAGCAGGGGTCGGTTTGGTCGATTACTCTGGACTTTACCATGAAATATCCAAAAGTTAAAGCACAAATATCAAATCTGATCTTTTAAAGACATTTTTTATGAAGAACTCACCGTGTTACATCATAAATCTGTGTTTTAACTGTATTTATCTGTGTTAAATGTGACTGTAGAACGTGGAGATGTCGAGGGTCAGTTTATCTCTCAAATGTGGCTTTGTGCAGTGGATCACGTGGCAGTGACTCCTCTGGATTATTCCCTTGATCATGATTCACTTTGTGCAATCATTACAAAGAAGAAGATTGTTGTTACACAATAGGAGTTCACCCTGTGACCTGCATGATTCCCCAGATTCAGGAAATATGAGACTTTCACCTTAAATGTTTGTGTAATTTCCATTTTTAATTTTTTGAGGAAGTCACTTTCCTATATAAAACACAACTCCAGCACCAAACACGACAAAGACGACAAAGACGACAAAGACGACAAAGACGACAAAGGCGACAAAGACACAAGGTAAGTATAGACTTTAGGGCTCATCTTAGTCCTGGTTTAGTCCTGATTTACTCCTGGTTAAGTCCTGGTTTAGTCCTGGTTTAGTCCTGATTTACTCCTGGTTTAGTCCTGGTTTAGTCCTGATTTACTCCTGGTTTAGTCCTGGTTTAGTCCTGGTTTCGATCTGGTTTCGATCTGGTTTAGACCTAGTTTAGTCCTGGTTCAGTCCTGGTTCAGTCCTGGTTTAGACCTGGTTTAGTCCTAGTTTAGTCCTGCTTTAGTCCTGGTTCAGTCCTGGTGTAGTCCTAGTTTAGTCCTAGTTTAGTCCTGGTTCAGTCCTGTTTTAGTCCTGGTTTAGTCCTGGTTAAAATCTGATTTAGTCCTGGTTTAGTCCTGGTTTAGATCTGGTTTAGTCCTGGTTAAGTCCTAGTTTAGTCCTGGTTTAGATCTGGTTTAGTCCTGGTTCAGCCCTGGTTTAGTCCTGGTTTAGTCCTGGTTTAGTCCTGGTTTAGTCCTGGTTTAGATCTGGATTAGTCCTGGTTTAGTCCTGGTTTAGTCCTGGTTTAGTCTTGGTATAGTCTTGGTTTAGTCCTGGTTCAGTCCTGGTTCAGTCCTAGTTTAGTTCTGGTTTAGTCCTGGTATAGTCCTGGTTTAGTCCTGGTTTAGTCCTGGTTTAGTCTTGGTTTAGTCCTGGTTTAGTCCTGGTTTAGTCCTAGTTTATTCCTGCTTTAGTCCTGGTTTAGTCCTGGTTTAGTCCTGGTTTAGTCCTGGTTTAGACCTGGTTCAGTCCTGGTTTAGTCCTGGTTTAGTCCTGGTTTAGTCCTGGTTTAGTCCTGCTTTAGTCCTGGTTTAGACCTGGTTCAGTCCTGGTTTAGTCCTGGTTTAGTCCTAGTTTAGTCCTCGTTTAGTCCTGGTTTAGTCCTGGTTTAGTCCTGGTTTAGTCCTAGTTTAGTCCTGGTTTAGTCCTGGTTTAGTTCTAGTCCAGTATTAGACCTGTCTTACTTTATGTGTTTTCCAGGAGTTTGTTCTGTTGCCATGGCGCTGCTGAGGTGCATCGTGGGTACTGTAGTCCTGTTCACTCTGTTGTCGTGGACAGAGGCAGGGGTAAGACCTGTTTGAAAATCACCTCAAATATGATTTTAATCAGACGTGGGTGAAGTAGACACAAACTGTACTGAAGCAGAGTAGTTTTACTTCAAAATAATATTTCTCAAGTAGAAGTACAAAGTAGTGCTCCAAGAAATACCACGAGTAACAGTTAAAAAGTATTTGGGAAAAGTACTTCTTAAGAGTAACTTCAACTATTTTTTGATCTATGTTATAATGCTTTTTCCTTTCCACAAACATACCTAGAGTTGTGTTTTGTTTCAATCTTCTCTCAAACACTCTGTTCCACCTTGTGATGTCATCATGTGGTGATACAGGAAGTGCTCCACTGTGTTTTTTAAACTCCACCTTCACTAGAATCATTTGGATCATTTCAGTCCTGGAGTTGCCACTTGTCTCTGTTGAACTAAAGGTAAAAGGAGCTTTTAACTTGAAAACTACCACTTGATGACATCACAAGGTGGAACAGAGCATTTTGAGCTTTGGAGATGCAAACGATAAAAGTACAAGTTCTTTAAAGCGTTAAGTTAAAGTCATAGGCCTTGTCCCAATTCACCAAATGCACCGTTCGATGTACTGCTCGAACTGCAGGTTGAATTACCCGCCCGACTTAAATGTGTCGTTCGAACGGTGCATTTCATCTTGTTTAAATCTTTCTTATTTGACACTTTATTCTTATTTGACACTTTATTCTTATTTGACACGATTTTATTTGACATTATTTATTTAAATGACTTTTTTATTCTTATTCTTAAATTGCACGAATTTCTATCCTGTGGTTGTGGCATCTGTTTGGCACTGTTAAAGAGAATTTCCCCTCGGGGATCAATAAAAGTGATTCTGATTCTGATTAAGGGCACTTTGGTGAGTTAAGACACGGCTATAGAGTAAATACTCAGTGTTCCACCCATGTCTGAAGGTAAAATACTGAAAAGTACTGAATGTTTTTGATGCTTCTTTTGGGTTTAGATTTTGAGAAACTCCACGGACGAGTCGACGGGATCTGAGAGACCGGAGCTGGTCAACAACGACTCGGGTGAGACGCTTTTGAATCCGTTGAATTCAGGATTTAAAACTTTACATATAACTGCAGAAGACACAATAAAAAACCTAAAAATTGAACAACAATGATTAAGTGTTTGGGAGCTGAGGACACGAGTCGTTGAAGCTTTGCAGGAGGAATCCTTTCACATTCTTACTAAATGTACAGCTTCAGTTCCTCAATCCAGGGTCTGTGTTATTTTTTATATTTATGTTTTGCTCTTCATAATGTGTCACATATTTTCAGTAGGAGACAGGTCTGGACTGAGGCCAGACTAGGACCAGCACTCTTTTACTACAAAGTCAAACTGTAACATGTGCAGAATGTGGCTGAAATAAGCAGGACGTCCCTGAAAAAGACGTTTCTCTGATGGTGCAACAAAACCTGTGTGTACCTTTCAGCATTAATGGTACTTCACAGATGTGTTCCCCACAGGCACTAACACACCCCCAGACCATCACTAACACACCCCCAGACCATCACTAACACACCCCCAGACCATCACTAACACACCCCCAGACCATCACTAACACACCCCCAGACCATCACTAACACACCCCCAGACCATCACACACCCCCCAGACCATCACTAACACACCCCCAGACCATCACTACACACACCCCCAGACCATCACTAACACACCCCCAGACCATCACTAACACCCCCCAGACCATCACTAACACACCCCCAGACCATCACTAACACACCCCAGACCATCACTAACACCCCCAGACCATCACTAACACACCCCCCAGACCACCCCCACTCACTAACACACCCCCAGACATCACTAACACACCCCCAGACCATCACTAACACACCCCCAGACCATCACAGAGGGCTTTTGAACTCTGAGCTGATAACAGTCTGGATGGTCCTTTTCCTCTTTGGCAGGACACAACGTTCATGATTTCAAAAACAGTTTGAGATGTGGACTCGTCAGACCACACACACTTTTCCACTTCGTGTCAGTCCATCTCAGATGAGCTCAGGGCCAGAAAATCCGGAGTGTTTCTGGGTGTTGTTGATATTTGTCTCTTTTCATGGTACAGTTTTAACTTTTCACTTGGAGATGTAGAGAACTGTGTTACTGACAGTGGTTTCCTGAAGTGTTCCTGATGTGGTAATGTCCTTTACACATTCATGTCTGTTTTTAATACAGTACTGTCTGAGGGGTCAAAGGTCACGGTCAGTGTTGGTTTTGGATCTTGCCGTTTACGTGCAGAGATTTCTCCAGATTCTCTGAATCTTGTGATATTATGGACGGTAGATGATGAAATCCCTAAATTCTTTTCAGTTGTAGGTTGAGATACGTTGTTCTAAGACTGTTGGACTATTTTCTCACACAGTTGTTCACAAAGAGCTGAACCTCGCCCCTTGTGAATGACTGAGCCCTTCAGGGATGCTCCTTTTATCCCCGATCATGACACTCACCTGTTTTCAATTCACCTGTTCACCTGCAGAATGGTCCAAACAGGTGGATTTTAAGTATTCCTCAACTTTCTTATTCTTTTTTTGTCTCTGCCCCAGATTTATTAGAACATGTTGCAGGCATCAAATTGCATAAAAACAATAAAGTTTATCATTAATGTCTCATGTTTTTGTATTTTATTCAGTTCAATATTGGTTGAAAAGGATTTGCAAATCATTGTATTCTGTATTTTTTAAGTTTTCCACAGCGTCCCAACTTCATTGGAATTGGGTTTGTAAAAAGGCTGTGGACCTTAAATCAGTAAAACTGAAGACTCACTCTCTGTTTTACTGCCTGTGTCTCTGTGCAGATGGAGTCGGGGGGAGTGGTGTGTTCAGGCGCATTCGGAGAAACGCAGACCCTTGTATTCGGTCAGGCTGTAAATGGCCCATGTACAGTGACTGGAGAGTGTATGTGCCTTATGTGCTCGACAGCAGATACTGTGAGTAAACCTAAAGATCTGACACTTCAAATCCAGTAGAATTCACAATAAAACTTTTATTCCTCCAGCGCCCGAAGCTCAGAGGTTTATCCAGTGTGCTATGGAGACAATCTCACAAACAACGTGTGTCCGGTTCTTTCCTCGAACCTTCGAGTTTGACTATCTGAACATCCAGGATCTACAGCGGTAAGACTCTCATCTGAATGTCAGATATACTTCTCCTCCAAAGAAGTCCTGATCGTTGCAGTGTGAACATTTACATCTTCTGTTCTGTCTTGTGCAGCTGTAGTTCCGCTGTCGGGCGTCGGGGCGGAGCTCAGACTGTGGAATTGAACTTTCCTCGTTGTTTCACGACCAGGACAATCCAACACGAGCTGATGCGCGCTCTGGGCTTTCATCCCGAACAGAATCGCTCCGACAGAGACCAACACATCACGGTCAACTGGCAGAATATCAACAGTTTAGGTTTGGAATTTGAAATAATAATAAATCATGTTAAATCTACATATAGACATTAATTACAGTATAAAGATGTGATTAAAGTGGTGTAATGGGCCTTTCAGAAGAATCGTTGCTCAAAGTGGCTCAAAACCTGAAACCTTGTAACCTGTTCTCTCTGTGCAATGTCGATTTTTGCAGGAAATATAGGAAACTTTTTCAGGGTGGACACAGAGAACCTGGGGACTCCGTACGACTACAACTCCGTCATGCACTACCGCAGGTCAGTCCCATGACTCCATCCCCAGGACACGACAATTCTCCTCAAATACACAAAAACAGCTAAATTAACAGGATTAGCTGATTATAATGTGATAGTTCTGTTGTTTTTGGGGTAAATACAGCTTGTCAAAACAATAAAAGGAAACATGGAGATCTAAATATGTTATGTTTGATTAGTTTTATCAACAGTGATGGAGTTTTTGGACTAATTTTCTTTTTTGTCCAGATTTGAGTTTTCGGGTAATGGGCAGCCTACTCTGGAAGCAAAGCCTTTCCTGAGAGAGTTTGGGACCGCCGCTCAAATGAGTCAAACTGACATCACTCGAGTCAGACGTCTCTACTGCTCTAACTGGAACTGGCCTTGAACATATTCATTCAAGAGCTTTTAATCATGTTACAACTGTTCTCCTCATGTGTGAACTTGTAGTGTGGTAGAGTGATTCCCTTCAGCCTGACACTTGTTGTGGAGAGTGTCGTGGTAAAACACATTAGATCCTTTTCTGTTCTTTGCTCTGCTACTAATGTCATCGCTAATGCACTCACTTGTATCTGTCTCAAAGTATTAAAATCATCACAAAAAACATGTTGTGCCCTCAGTCTGTGTAAAGAAGTGGACTTAGTCAGTGTGACGTCGCCCACGGTGAAGCTCATCGAGACTAGAGCAGTTATAGTGGGTAATTTAGAGCCCAGTTCCATATTTGGAATTCCGACCGTGAGTATCATAGCAACCAAAGAGCCAATCAGGAGCGAGGCTGTTGAAGGTAACGCCCCTTTCAGCTAACACCGTTGGCTGAGCAGTGAGCAGGCACTTAGCAACGCTGTCAATCAAACCTGGTTGCTATGATGATCATGGTCGAAATTCTGAATATGGAACTCCGACCAAATATGGAATTTCACACTTATAAGATTCCGGTTTATTTCAAACCTTTTCAAACCTTCAAACACTTTAAGACAAAAACTGTTTCACCCAAAGGACAAAACCTCAAGACAAAACAAAGTAATGTGTCTACTCCATAAGAGAATGAACCAACACGAGAGAGAGCAGCTCAGGACCACAGTCTGATGTTCATCTCCATCTCAAACACACTCACCTCCTCTGAAGACAGTGAGGTTCAGATCTGAGCCAGAGAAAATAAATGGTTTGAGAGGAGAGTTAAAGAAGATATTTTTGTTAGGAAAGACTAAGATCTATCCCCCAATTGAAGAGGGTCATTTAGGCTAAAACTGCAGACAGCAGATGTTTACAGTTTCAGTGTCATTAGCTCCTCCTTCAGACAGATATAAGACAGTGTCCAGCAGTGATCTGACCAGAACTGAAGAAGCAGCTTGGACGAGCAGAGAAGCGTCTTCACTCCTACATTAATTTGTCCAGTCAAAGATTTAAACTTTGTCTTTTCCTGTGGATCAGACCTGGACGACTGAGCGATAAATGCTAGCCTGTCGTAACGGGCCAGACAGAGGGACCAAGAATGCAGAACTCCAGAAGTATTTACAGTGTTTATTTACAAATAGGTGGCAAAGGTAAGTACAGTTCAATGGTACAAACGGTGCTCGGGTGCGTGGGTGTGCTTTACGATCCAGTGCGGGACACACAAGTGCAGGAGCCAATATACGAGAGACCAACCAGTGCGAGAGTGCAGGAGTGCGAGTGCAGAGTTCCGGAGCGGATCCAAGGCGGAGTCTGAGGCAGAGCAGAAACAGGGTAAGTAACAATGCAAAACAGCGAGCACAAAACTGGTAACTGGGAGATTCACGTTTACACGCGGACGTTCTCGCATCGAATAGAAGCCTCCAGCCCTCTTTATCCTCCACGGCAGGTGTAGGTGATCCAGGAGATGAGGTGCAGGTGCGCTTGGAGAAGGCTGGAAGCTCCGCCCAGCTCCAGAGGTAGCAGGTAAGGCAGGGGGAGAGTGAAGCAGGAGGAGAACAGGCAGGGATCGTGACAGTGCCCCCCCCTACGGGACACCTCCCGGTGGACCCCCAGGCTTCTCCGGGTGAGCGCGGTGGAATTCCCTGACCATGTCTGGGTCGAGAATACGGGCCCTGGGAACCCACGAGCGCTCTTCAGGTCCATAGCCCTCCCAGTCGACTAGGTATTGTAGCCCCCTACCCCTCCGGCGGACGTCAATGAGCCGCCGGACGGTGAAGGCTGGGTGACCGTCGATGAGTCGGGCGGGAGGAGGGGGATCGGAGGCAGGGCAGAGGTCACTGGTCCGGGCCGGCTTGATCTGGGAGACATGGAAGGTCGGGTGGATCCGGAGGGTCGGAGGAAGCTGGAGCTGGACTGCGGAGTCGTTGATTACTTTAGTGATCTTGAAGGGTCCGAGGAAACGTGGAGAGAGCTTACGAGAGTCTGTCTTGAGGGGAATGTTCTTGGCTGAAAGCCATACAGACTGGCCTAGCGAGTAAATGGGGGCCGGGACACGGTGACAGTCGGCCGCCCTCTTTGTGCGGGCCCCGGATTGGAGGAGAGCGGCTCGCGTCCTCCTCCAGACCCGGCGGCAGCGCTGAAGGTGGTGTTGGACCGATGGCACGGTCAGCCATCTTTCTTCGGCCGGGAACAGCGGAGGTTGGTATCCCAATGAGGCTTGGAAGGGAGAGATGCCGGAGGCGGAGCTTACCAACGAATTGTGGGAGTATTCGATCCAGGGGAGGTATGTACTCCATGCAGACGGGTTGGCAGAAACCACGCACCTTAATGCAGTTTCTAGGTCCTGGTTGGTGCCTTCTGTCTGGCCGTTTGATTCAGGATGGAAGCCGGCGAGGCTGCGAGGTGAATTGGGCCCCCCGGTCTGACACAATGTCCGTGGGGATGCCGTGCAGACGGAAGACGTGGAGAGTGAGCTGATCTGCAGTCTCTTTTGCCGTCGGGAGTTTGGGTAGGGCGACGAAGTGAGCTGCCTTAGAAAAACGGTCCACAATGGTTAGTATGACTGTGTTACCATTAGATGGGGGTAGTCCGGTGACAAAGTCCACTGCCACGTGTGACCAGGGCCGGCTCGGGACGGGGAGCGGGTGCAGAAGGCCGGACGGAGGTAAATGAGTGGACCTTCCCCGGGCACACACCTGACAGGCGGAGACAAATGCCTGGGTGTCCCTGTCCATGGTGGGCCACCAGAAATTCCGCCGGAGTAGGGAGAGGGTGCGGGAGGGCTCCAGGATGGCAGGCAAAGCGTGAGGCATGGATCCATTGCAAAACCTGAGAGCGGACAGAATCAGGGACAAATAATGTGCCAGGAGGAGTGTTACCTGGAGCGGGATTGTCCCGCTGGGCCTCCCACACCAGATCCTCGATCTCCCAGTGGAGAGCTGCCACGATCCGGGACGGAGGGATGATGGTCTCTGGAGAGGTGTTAGTCTCCTCCTGGGCAAACTGGCGGGAGAGTGCGTCTGGCTTCACGTTGCGGGACCCCGGGCGGTAAGTGAGAATGAAGCAGAAGTGGCTAAAAAACAGGGACCAGCGGGCCTGACGGGAGTTAAGTCGTTTAGCGGACTGGATATGCGACAGGTTTTTATGATCTGTCCAAACTACAAAAGGCTGCTCCGCCCCCTCCAACCAGTGACGCCATTCTTCAAGGGCCAACTTTACCGCGAGGAGCTCGCGGTCCCCCACGTCGTAGTTGGTCTCTGCTGGGGTGAGGCGTCGGGAGAAGAAGGCACAGGGGAACAACTGGTTGAGGGGGCCGGACCTTTTGGGAGAGGACCGCCCCCCACCCCGGTGTCGGAGGCGTCAACTTCCACGATGAATTGCAGAGCAGGGTCAGGCTGGTGCAGAATGGGGGCGGAAGTGAACAAGTCTTTGAGTCTAACAAACGCTAGCTGAGCTTCGGGGGACCAAATAAATGGTTGGGCAGGAGAGGTAAGTCTGGTGAGCGGAGAGAAATAACCCTGCTAAAGTCCCTAATAAATCGTCTATAAAAATTAGCAAACCAATGAAGCGCTGAAGTTGTTTGCGGTTCGAAGGGGTTGGCCAGTCCCTAACGGCCCTAATCTTCTCGGGATCTGCCCTCACCTGGCCCCGCCCCACTATGAAACCCAAAAAACTGACCTGTTCGGAATGGAACTCGCATTTCTTTGCTTTAACAAATAGTCTATTTTCTAGGAGGCGCTGTAAGACCTGGCGGACATGCTGCCTATGTTTCTGCAGAGACCTGGAAAAAATCAAAATATCATCCAAGTATATACGAAAACAAACTGATTCAAGAAATCTCGGAGGACGTCATTAATTAATGCTTGAAACACTGCGGGGCGTTGGTGAGGCCGAATGGCATGACTAAATACTCGTAGTGGCCGAGCGGGGTCTTAAAGGCAGTTTTCCATTCATCTCCCTCCCTCACCCGCACTAGGTGGTAAGCATTGCGTAAATCTAATTTCGAGAAAATGGTGGCGCCATGCAGTGGGGTAAAGGCTGAATCTAGGAGGGGAAGTGGATACTTGTTTTTAACTGTGATATTGTTTAGGCCCTGGTAGTCGATGCATGGGCGCAGGGTCTTATCCTTCTTAGCGACGAAAAAGAAACCTGCGCCCAATGGGGAAGAAGAGGGGCGTATAATACCTGCGGCTAAAGAGTCTCTGAACGCTCCATAGTCTCTCTCTCGGTTCGGGACAAATTATATAAACGGCTAGCAGGTAAAGGAGCACCAGGCAGAATGTCTATAGCACAGTCATAGGGACGGTGCGGAGGTAGGGAGAGAGCCTGGTCCTTGCTAAAGACGTCCCGGAGGTCGTGGTACTCCCCCGGAACCAGAGACAGATCAGGAACCTCCAAAGCGGGTCCAGAAGACGGAGAAGCTCCCTCAGCAGGAGAGTGGGCAGATCGCAGGCAAGCGGCGTGGCAGGCGGAGCTCCACCCCGCTATCCTCCCCCGGGTCCAGTCGATTACCGGGTTGTGGGACCTGAGCCAGGGATAGCCCAGAACCACGGGCGCAGACGGAGTCGAGATGACGTGGAACCTCCGGGTCTCTCTGTGGTTGCCAGACAGGAGCAGAGTGACAGGTTCTGAAATCTGGGAAACACGGGTTAATACAAGTCCATTAAGAGAGCGGGCAGTGAGGGGGCGTTTCAGAGGCTCCAGGCGAATCCCCCACTGCTCCGCCACCTGCTGGTCAATAAAGTCCTCTTCGGCCCCCGAATCAACAATGGCCTGGACAGGTAGGGACTCTGAGCGAATGCAGAGGGAGGCCGGGAGGAGAAGTCTATTGCTGGTTTCTGGGATTTCGGACTGACCCACGTGTACTCCCAGAGCTACAGGTGGGTCCTCCCTTTTGGCCGAGCCGGGCAGGAGGCGATCCAATGTCCCCGGAGGCCACAGTAGAAACACTGGCCCTCCGAGCGGCGCCGCACGCGCTCCTCGTCCGTCAGGTGAGCCCGTCCGATTCGCATGGGCTCCTCCGCGGGCGGCGAAGGGGAGCGAGCAGGAAGACGAGCAGGAGGACGAGCTGGCTGGAGCCGGATCTCTCGACGACGCGTCTGTAGTCGGTTGTCTATGCGACTAGCGAGGGTGATGAGGGACTTCAGGTCCGGGGGTTCGTCACGTGACGCGAGCTCGTTCTTTAACGTGTCGTTGAGCCCTTTCAAAAACATGGCCCTTAAGGCGCTGTCTGACCAGTCTAGTTCGGCCGCTAAAGTCCAGAATTCAATAGTGTAGTCGGCCACAGATCTGGCGTCCTGGGTCAGACTTAACAGGCGGGAGGCGGCGTCAGTCTGGTAGTGGGGGTGCTGGAACACTAGTCTAAAGTCTGTCAAAAAAGTCTCAAAAGTAATACTGTCTAGGGATGAAGTAGCAAATTTGGCCTCTGCCCATTGAAGCGCCCTCCCTCTGAGCAGCCCGCAGATGTAGCGCACCTTGGCCGTATCGGATGGAAAGCGGGCCGGGCGCTGCTGAAAGAGGGAGAGGCATTGAAACAGAAAGCCCCGGCAGAGACCGGGCTGACCTGCATACGGCTCTGGGTCCGTGCCTCTTGATTCAGGAAGTGGAGACGTGTGCGCAGCGCCAGCGGGGATGTTCGGGGAGGCCTGGGCCAAGAGCGTGGCCATCCGTCCGGAGAGTTCGGTCACCTGCTGAACCAAGGACTGGTTGCGCTCCGTCAAGGTCTGGATGGTCTCCTCGTGTTGTCCGAGCAGAACGCCGTGATGCTGGTACGCTTGCTGTAGCGTGGAAACCGGAATTGAGCCTGCTTGGTCCATTTCTGGCGAGAACGTTCTGTCGTAACGGGCCAGACAGAGGGACCAAGAATGCAGAACTCCAGAAGTATTTACAGTGTTTATTTACAAATAGGTGGCAAAGGTAAGTACAGTTCAATGGTACAAACGGTGCTCGGGTGCGTGGGTGTGCTTTACGATCCAGTGCGGGACACACAAGTGCAGGAGCCAATATACGAGAGACCAACCAGTGCGAGAGTGCAGGAGTGCGAGTGCAGAGTTCCGGAGCGGATCCAAGGCGGAGTCTGAGGCAGAGCAGAAACAGGGTAAGTAACAATGCAAAACAGCGAGCACAAAACTGGTAACTGGGAGATTCATGTTTACACGCGGACGTTCTCGCATCGAATAGAAGCCTCCAGCCCTCTTTATCCTCCACGGCAGGTGTAGGTGATCCAGGAGATGAGGTGCAGGTGCGCGTGGAGAAGGCTGGAAGCTCCGCCCAGCTCCAGAGGTAGCAGGTAAGGGAGGGGGAGAGTGAAGCAGGAGGAGAACAGGCAGGGATCGTGACATAGCCTGGGAGACACACACTCTCTTAGTCTTTACTCAGTCTGTGGGTTTGATTAGTAAATAAACCAAACCTCAAAGATACAAACATAAACCTTCTGCAGTCTAGCACATTCTGTTATGTGTTTTTGTATTTTTGTCCAGATTCCATGATCTATTTATGATTTGAGGAGTAAAAAGACGAAAATAAAACATGGAAACATACCTGGAGTTTGATTTTCCTTCATTGACGCTTGTTTGATGAATCTTGGGCAGTAGGTCAGCTCCATCTGAGTCAATTTGGCTTGAAATTTTCCAGGATTGTTGCGTCATAGGTAGAAACCCTATGCTGTTTTTAAATCTATAAGAACATGACTGATAAGAGAGTTGATTGTGACTTGGCTTGGCTGGTTTTAAAGGTTGTTAACAACATCTGCAGTTTGCTTATACTGGATTTTATATAAATATACACAATACTTCCAATATTTAATTTCTACTGTAAAACCTCAAACAAGAAACCACTGCATAGAGACTCAAGAATAGTTTCATTTTTATGTAGTTTATTTGACGGGGACAATGTACATTAATTAACATTTCTGTAAATTCACCAGAATTATCCAGATAAGCAAACGGCCACATTTTTATTCACTCACACATTCACACACCAGTGCACACAGACACAGGGGGGGAGGTGGGTTAAGTGTCTTGCCCAAGGACACAACAACAGCATTCATCTGTGAGAGCTGGAATTGCACCACCAACCTGTGAAGATGTCATTCTCCCAGATGTCCAGCAGGGGTTTTATTAGAAGATTGTTGTTACACAGGAAAAGTCTGTCCTGGAACCATGAGCCAAAAGTTTCACTACCTCTTTTATTTGTATTTAAACATTTTGAGGAAGTCACAGTCCGATATAAAACACAACTTCTGCACCAAACACGGCAAAGACGCCAAACAAAGACGACAAAGACACAAGGTATGTATAGACTTTAGGTATCAACTTAGTCCTGGTTTAGTCCCAGTTCAGTAAAGGTTTATTTCTGGTTTAGTCCTGGTTTAGACCTGGTTTAGTCCAGGTTTAGTCCTGGTTTAGTCTCGGTTTAGTCCTGGTTTAGTCCTGGTTCAGTCCTGGGTCAGTCCTGGTTTAGTCCTGGTTCAGTCCTGGTTCAGTCCTGGTTTAGTCCTGGTTTAGTCCTGGTTTAGTCTCGATTTAGTCCTGGTTTAGTCCTGGTTTAGTCCTGGTTCAGTCCTGGTTAAGTCCTGGTTCAGTCCTGGTTCGGTCGAGGTTTAGTCCTGGTTTAGTCCTGGTTTAGTCCTGGTTTAGTTCTTGTTTAGTCCTGGTTCAGTCTTGGTTTAGTCCTGGTTTAGTCCTGGTTCAGTCCTGGTCTAGTCACGGTTTAGTTCGGTTTAGTTCTGGTTTAGTCCTGGTTTAGTTCTGGTTTAGTCCTGGTTTAGTCCTGCTTTAGTCCTGGTTTAGTCCTGGTTTAGACCTGGTTTAGTCCTGGTTTAGTCCTGGTTTAGTCCTGGTTTAGTCCTGCTTTAGTCCTGGTTTACGTCTGGTTCAGTTCTAGTTTAGTCCCGGTTTAGTCCCGGTTTAGTCCCGGTTTAGTCCTGGTTTAGTCCTAGTTCAGTCCTGGTTTAGACCTGGTTCAGTCCTGGTTTAGTCCTGGTTCAGTCCTGGTTTAGTCCTGGTTTAGTCCTGGTTTAGTCCTGGTTTAGTCCTGGTTTAGTTCTAGTCCAGTATTAGACCTGTCTTACTTTATATGTTTTCCAGGAGTTTGTTCTGTTGCCATGGCGCTGCTGAGGTGCATCGTGGGTACTGTAGTCCTGTTCACTCTGTTGTCGTGGACAGAGGCAGGGGTAAGACCTTTTACATTACATTTTACATTAAAATAATATTTCTCAAGTAGAAGTACGAAGTAGTGGTCCAAGAAATTATTCAAGTAAGAGTTAAAAAGTATTTGGGAAAAGTACTTCTCAAACTTAAAGGAGCTGTATTTGGCTATTTTCTGTTCTATTTTTTTATGGTTTTTCCTCACCATAAACAGGCCTGAAGTTATGTTCACTCTGTTCCACCTTGTGATGTCATCATGTGGTGATACAGGAAGTGCTCCACTGTATTTTCTTTTATTTCTAGAATATTTTAGAATTATTTGAATAATTTCAGTCCTGGAGTTGCCAATCTCGATTGAACTAAAGTAAAGAAGATGTTAAGTTGAAAACTACCACTTCATGACATCACAAGGTGGAACAGAGCATTTTGAGCTTTGCAGTTGTAAAAGATAAAAGTACAATTTCTTTTAAAAGTTAAGTTTTAAAGTTATAAATAAAGTCATAGAGTAAATGCTCAGTGCCCCACCCATGTCTGATTGTAAAAATACTGAAAAGTACTGAATGTTTTTGATGCTTGTTTTGGGTTTAGATTTTGAGAAACTCCACGGACGAGTCGACGGGATCTGAGAGACCGGAGCTGGTCAACAACGACTCGGGTGAGACGCTTTTGAATCCGTTGAATTCAGGATTTATGCCATGATCCCAGTCTGTCCTTCCTTTCTGAAGCTGGGCGGAGATTTGGGCTCCTCCCATACACACCTGCAACTAATAGTCAATCAAGCTGCACCTGGGGAGGACAAAGGGAGCCGGGACCTAGCATTCAGCACCAGATTTTCCGTGTATCCATTGTGATCCCGCTCCCTGGACACGCTCAGCTCCCCCAGTCAGTCATTACGACAGAACGCTACACCGGACGTTTTCGCACCACGGAATAATCATTGGGCAACATGAACAAACCACCTGGACCCTGCTCGACTGTAACCACACTCTGACCCAGCAAGTTCCCCAGCTCTCCAACCAGGTCTCCACTCTGCTCACTCTCCCGCCCTCAGCTCCTGCCACCGCCGCCATCTCCGGGAGAGGCCCCACTCCGGACCCATATTCAGGTCAGCCCAGCCTCTGTCAGGGTTTCCTTTTTCAATGCACCTCCATGTTTTAGCAACGTCCAGCCTGTTTTACATCAGACGCTGTGAAAATACATTACATGTGTGGTATATTGAGAGGGAGAGCACTCCAAGGAGCAGAGCCTACATTTTCTAACACTGCTATGGACCATGTGACTTTTGATGGTTTTGTGGGAGAGTTTAAACTGGTTTTCGATCACCCACACTATCAAGCTGACGCTTCTCTCTGCCGACTAAGCATAGATCAGGGATCCAGGTCCATGGCAGATTACACCATTGAGTTCTGGACACTGGCAGCAGAGGTGGATTGGACCGACAGAGCGCTAAAGGCGGTCTTCGTGAAAGGACTAAGTGAAAAACTAAAGGATGAACTGATTTCTCGAGACGATCCACTTAACAGAAAATCTTTGATTTCCCTAGCCAACTGAATCGACAATCGCCTGCAGAGCCACCAGAGAGAGAGACGGCTTCGTCTATATGGGCCGTGAACCTCTCCACTCTGCTGCCACCAGTTGACCAACTCACAGTGACACTTCCAAAAGGGGAGCCAATGCAGCTGGGTCAAGCGCACCTGACTGTTGAGGAGCGCCTGCGACGCCGCCAAGAGGATTTCCTAGACCAACAGGTGGTTGTAGGGCTGGAGCCACTTCAACAACCCCTCACAGCCCTAAGCCCGTCAATGGAAGCCTGCTAGCCAACGTAACGAACATCACCGAGCCTGTCGCTCTAGTTTTGTCTGGTAACCACCATGAAACAAGGCGGTTTAACATAATTTCCGCTCCCACTACCCAGCTCATCCTAGGCCATCCCTGGCTGGTGACTTCCAATCCTACTTTTGACTGGGCTAGGGAAAAGGTGTGGGAGTGGAGCCCCTCTTGTCACGCTAACTGTTTACAGTCTGCCCTGTCTCCAGCTGGAGGTGTCAGCTTTCTCTCCAGTCATCCTCCGGACTCGGTGGATCTCTCCTCCGTGCCTGATGAATACCATGATCTCAGGGACATCTTCAGTAAAAGTCGGGCGCTGTTGCTTCCTCCTCACCGATCAATTCAATTCAATTCAATAATTTATTGTCATTGTCAGATTAACAACGAAATGACATTAGAGCATCTGTCCTTCACTCTGGCAGTAATATTATTAGTGCAGTTAAACTTGTAAAGTGCAAATCTGCAGAATGTAAACATAAGGCACACAATATGCAAATAAATCAGTACAATGAACATCACAGAGACACATGAGGTGGATCGACAGTCACAGTGTGTAGATGTGTGTCGCTGCATCAGGGCAAGTCCAGGTCACAGTTATGGCCTGAGTGAGAGGTGGAGGATTGTGTCCTAAGTGTTTGGAGTGGGGAGAGGGGGACAGTGTTTGTTTAGGAGTCTGATGGCCTGAGGTTCTGGAGGTTCTGGCTGGAGTGACCTGTACCTCCGGCCAGAGGGCAACAGGTGGAACAAGCAGTTTGCTGGGTGTGAGTCTCTTATGATGTTGTGAGTCCGGCGCAGGCAGCGGGAGGTGTGCACAGTGGAGATCTCCGGGAGGTCAGTCCCAATGATTTTTCCAGCAGTCTTCACCCTTTGGATCGCCTGCTTCTCAGCCCTAGTGCAGCTGGAGAACCACACCAGCAGACCGTACGTCAGCACACTCAGAATGGCACAGTTGTAAAAGTTTATCAAGAGTCTCTGATGGAGTTTGACTCTCTTTAGCTTCCTCAGGTAGAAGAGCCGCTGCTGTGCTTTTCCTACAGCAGACTTGATGTTTTCACCCCAGGACAGATCCTCTGACACAGTCAGGCCCAAGAATTTAAAGGAGGGCGTCCTCTCCACCACCTCTCCCTTAATAAACAGTGGTGCATGGTTTTGTGTTTTCCGAAAGTCCACAATCATTTCTTTGGTCTTTTTAACGTTGAGGGCCAGGTTGTGTTTGCCGCACCATCCCACCAACAGCTCCACCTCCTCCCTGTCTGCAGTCTCATTGTTGTTTGTTATGAGTCCGAGCACAGTTGTGTCGTCTGCAAATTTGATGATGTAATTAGTGGAGGAGATGGTGCAGTCGTGTGTGTAGAGTGTGTACAAACGTGGACTTAGCACACATCCCTGTGGAGCACCGGTGCTGATGCACTCCCTTGCTTTCCAGTCACCTCTTGTCACGATCACGTGCCTCCTGCCCTGTTTTTGTCTCCTGTCTCGTCTTCCCCCTCCCCTGTCTGTCACTTGCCGGTCGTGGGCGGAGCATCTTGCTCCTCCCACGCGCACCTGGGACTCATCAGCCAATCACCCACACCTGCTCCAGTATAAGAAGCCCAGGAGACAGACAGTCGACGCGAGATCGTCAACGTTACCAACGTGACTACCTAGCTCTTTGCCTTTTTGCCTTTTTTCTCGTTGCATGTTTACTCACCTTGTTTTGCTGTTACCAGACCCGGACTCCTGGAATCCTCCTGCTCCTGCACTCTCGGTTCGATCCAGTTCTACTCCTGCTCCCGGTATAGTGCACTCAGCTGTATACTCACCTTGACCTCTGCACTCCACGCTGCACCTGGTCCTCGTCCTGGTTCCTCTCCTCGTCTCGCTCGTGTACCTGCACTCCTCGTTCCCGGTCCTTGGCGTCGCACTCTAGCTCCAGTCCTGGCCTCCCCGCTCCCGCTCAGCCCCGCGCACCGCACCACTAGCTCCTGGTCCCCTCAGCTCCCCTGTTGCACGTTTAACTCACTGCATTGTAAATAAACACTGTTAAACTTTCCCTGGGTACTGCATATTTTGGTCCGCCAGTCTGCACGTTACGACACCTCTATAATCTCTCCAAACCAGAACGGGAGACTATGGAGCAATACATTGGGACTCTCCAGCCTCTGGTGTTATCCGTCCATCTTCTTCACCCATGGGATCTGTTTTTTTCTGTGTCGCCGAAAAGGACAGGACATTATGACCATGCATTGACTACAGGGGCCTCAACAATATCACCGTTAAAAATAAATACCCCCTATCACTCATCGACTATGCCACTCCACGGAGCCACCATCTTCACCAAGCTCAACCTTCAGAATGCACATCACCTGGTGCGTGTAAGAGAAAGGGACGAATGGAAGACTGCCTTCAAAACTACGCTGGGACATTTCGAATATCTATTCATGCCTTTTGGATTATTAACCAGTGCTCCAGCAGTCTTCCAGGCTCTCATCAATGACATGCTTTGGGACTTTCTCAGTCATTTTGTATTTGTGTACTTAGATGACATTCTGATCTTTTCTAAGTCCCCACTGGAACACCAACACCACGTGCGCCAGGTTCTCCAGCGTCTATTGAAAAATAAATCTTCAAGGCAGAGAAGTGTGAGTTCCACGCAGATAAGATCAGTGAACAGGTAAAAGCTGACCCAGAAAAGATTAAAGCGGTCACTGATTGGCCTACGCCCACCAAGAGTAAACCGTTACAAAGATTTATTGGGTTTTCCCTGTTACGTTCCGCTACCAGTTTGTCCCTGTTGTAAGCCTCCCAAGGGTACCAGACCCCATTCTTCCTGTCGGAGGAAAAGGACCTGGCGGTACCTTCCGCGCAACACCACCTCCACAGGGTCAGGGGAAGAACCAGACCAGCCCTTCTCCAATTTGGGGCCAGGGCGAAGGCAGCTGCAGAGCGGCACCGCAACCCTGCTCCCCAATATCAGCCAGGTCACTCAGTTTGGCTCTTGTCCAAAAATATACCTCTCAAAACCGACTCCCGGAAACTCTCATCCCTTCCTGGGCTCCTTCAAGATCACAAAAATCATCAACCCATCCGCTGTACGACTCCAGTGTCCTCCTTTGCTCCACATCCACCCTACATTCCACGTGTTTCAATTCAAGCTCATTCATGCCAGTGACCTTTGCCCTCCTGCCCGGTTCGTGGATGGTCACCCCACTTTTACAGTCCGGTGGCTCGTTGGTGTCCGCCAGCGGGGCAGGGGAATTCAGTATAGTGTGGTTTGGGAGGGGTATGGGCCTGGATGCCTAGGGCGTTCTAGACCCTAAAATGGTCAGACTTTCATCGTGCCCATCCTGACAAGCCTAGGGGTCCACTGCGAGGTGTCCCTTAGGGGAGGGGTACTGGCATGATCTCAGTCTGTCCTGCCTTTCTGCACTGTTTCCCCCCTTCCTTCTGTATCTGAGCCTGAAGCTGGATGGAGTTTTGCGCTCCTCCCGTGCACACCTGCATCTAATCAGTAATCAAACTGCACCTGAGGAGGACAAAGGGAGCCAGGACCAGACACCCCTGGACCGCGGCAAACACCCCGCTCTCAACTCCCTGATCGATCTACCTTCATTTGCACATTGAAAACTGTTAAAACTTTTTCCTCAAGTTCTGTCCCTTTGGTCCTCCTGTCAGTTGTTACGGCAATTTAAAACTTTACATGTAACTGCATAAGACACAATAACAAACTTATATACATACATATATATATATATATATATATATATATATATATATATATATATATATATAACCAAGTGGCGGGCATAGTGTACAGAAACATCTGTGCAGAGTACGGACTGGAAACCCCCAGGTCAAGGTGGGAAATACCTCCAAAGGTAGTGGAGAATGATCGAGCCAAGATCCTGTGGGACTTCCAGATACAGACTGACAGAATGGTGATGGCGAACCAACCGGACATAGTGGTGGTGGATAAACAACAGAGCAAAGCCGTTGTGGGTGGACATTGCAGTACCAGCGATGGGAACATCAGGAAAAAGGAGCATGAGAAACTAGAGAAATACCAGGGGCTCAAAGAAGAGCTGGAGAAAGCCTGGAAGGTGAAGGCCTCAGTGGTGCCCGTGGTCATCGGAGCACTAGGGGCAGTGACCCCCAAACTGGAGGAGTGGCTACAGCAGATCCCAGGAAAAACATCAGACATCTCAGTCCAGAAAAGCGCAGTACTAGGAACAGCAAAGATACTGCGCAGAACCCTCAAGCTCCCAGGCCTCTGGTAGAGGTCCCGAGCGTGGAAAAAAGAGGGGATAAAGACCACCCGCGGAGGGTGAGGAGGAGATTTTTTTTATATATATATATATATATATAATTGGTGTTTATCCTGTTTATATAAATGGAGGCCTAAAGTCTATGCCATAGACTTTAGGCCTCAACTTAGTTCTGTTTATTCCTGGTTTAGACCTGGTTATGTTCTGGTTTAGTCCTGGTCCCGTCCTTAAATCAGTAAAACTGAAGACTCACTCTCTGTTTTACTGCCTGTGTCTCTGTGCAGATGGAGTCGGGGGGAGTGGTGTGTTCAGGCGCATTCGGAGAAATGCAGACCCTTGTCTTTGGTCAGGCTGTAAATGGCCCAAGTCCAGAGATGGGAAAGTGTATGTGCCTTATGTGCTCGACAGCAGATACTGTGAGTAAACCTAAAGATCTGACACTTCAAATCCAGTAGAATTCACAATGACACTTTTATTCCTCCAGCGTTCGAAGCCCAGGAGGTTATCAGGACTTCTATGGAGACATTCTCACAAACAACGTGTGTCCGGTTCTTCCCTCGAACCTTCGAGTCTGACTATCTGAACATCCAGGATCTAGAGCAGTAAGAATCTCATCTGAATGTCAGATATACTTCTCCTCAAAAGAAGTCCTGATCGTTGCAGTGTGAACATTTACATCTTCTGTTCTGTCTTGTGCAGCTGTAGGTCCTTTGTCGGGCGTCAGGGCGGAGCTCAGACTGTGGAACTGAACTTTCCTGATTGTTTCACGATCGGCACAATCCAACACGAGCTGCTCCACGCTCTGGGCTTCCACCACGAACAGTCTCGCTCCGACAGAGACCGGCACATCACGGTCAACTGGCAGAATATCGACACTTTAGGTTTGGAATCTGAAATAATAATACATCATGTTAAACTGTATATAGACTTTATATACAAAGATGTGTCTGTGTAATCCCTCAGTCGTCCAGGTCTGATCCATAGGAAAAGACGAAGTTTAAACCTGTCACCTGGACAAGTTGTTGTAGGAGTTAAGTTGTTTCGCTGCTCATCCAAGTCCCTTCTTCTGTTCTGGTCAGATCACTGCTGGACACTGTCTTATATCTGTCTGAAGGAGGAGCTAATGACACTGAAACTGTAAACATCTGCTGTCTCCAGTTTCAGCTTAAATTCATTCAACCTTTAACCACCCTGCTATTGTTCTCTTTGTTTTGGGTCTGAGATAGAGTTGTAGATCAGTGAGAGATCATGTCTTAGGCCTCCATTCCTGTTTAAGAAAGAATTCTCTTTCCGAACAAAAATACCTTATTTATCGCTCCTCTCGAATAATTTCTTTTCTCTGGCTCAGATCTGAACCTCACTCTCTTCAGAGGAGGTGAGTGTCTTTGAGATGGAGATGAACAGCAGACTGGTGTCCAGAGGAACTCTCACGCTGCCAGAATTCTGACCAGAACTAAAGAAGCAGCTTGGATGAGCAGCTAAACATCTTCACTCCTACAATGATTTGTGCAGTTGACAGATCTAATTTTGTCTTTTGCTACATAAAGATCAGATTAAAATGGTGTAATGGGACTTTCAAATGAATTGTAGCTCACAATAGCTCAAAACCTGAAACCGTGTAACCTGTTCTCTCTGTGCAATGTTGATTTTTGCAGAAAATAGGGAAAACTTTAAGATGGAGAACACAGTGAACCTGAGGACTCGGTACGACTACAACTCCGTCATGCACTACGACAGGTCAGTCCCACAACTCCATCCCCAGGACACGACAATTCTCCACAAATACACAAAAACATGATACTATTGTGCCATAGTTAAATTAGCAGGAGTAGCTGATTATAATGTGACAGTTCTGTGAAGGGAAGATGACAAAAACAGAAGTGAAACCTAAAAAACATGTTAATATGTTAGCTAGCATTTTGAAAACAAGAAAAGAAACATGGAGATCTAAATATGTTATGTGTTTGATTAGTTTTTATTAACAGTGATGGAGTTTTTTGGACTAATTTTCTGTTTCATCCAGATTGGCGTTTTTCGGGTAATGGCAGCCTACTCTGGAAGCAAAGCCTTTTCCTGAGAGAGTTTGGGACCGCCACTCAAATGAGTAGAAATGACCTCATACGGGTCGGATTTCTCTACTGCTCTTCACGGCACTAGCTTGGGACGCATTGATTCAAGAGCTTTTGATCATGTTATACCTGTTCTTCTCATGTATGAACTTGTGATTATGATGATTATTTGAAATGATTGTTTTGATTTGTGTGATTTTAATGTCTTTCTTCTTCTGTAAAGCACTTTGAATTACCTTGTGTTACGAATTGTGCTATACAAATAAACTTGCCTTGTAGTGTGGTAATGTGATTCTCTTCAGCCTGACAGTCTGGTACTCATGTCTCCACAGATGCACTCACTCGTATCTGTCTCAATGTTAAAATCACCACAAAGACCATGTTGTGCCCTCAGTCTGTGTAAAGAAGTGGACTGAGTGAGTGTGACGTCGCACACGGTGAAGCTCATTGAGGCCAGAGCAGTTATATCGGCTAATTTGGAGCCCAGTTCCATATTTGTAATTCCATCCACAAATATCACAGTAATCAAAGAGCCAATCAGGAGCGAGGCTGTTGACGGTAACACCCCTTCCTGCCCTGTCAATCAAACCTGTTGCTAATGCTAACAGGCAGCGAAGGGGCGTTACCTTCAACATCCTTGCTCCAGATTGGCTCTTTGGTTGCTCTTATGATCAAGGTGAGAGTTCTGAATATGGAACTCAGACCAAATATGGAACTTCAGACCTATAAGATTCCCATTGATTTCAAACCTTTTCAAACCTACAAACACTTTAAGACAGAAACTGGTTCATCCACAGGACAAAACCCCAAGACACAAACAAAGTAATGTGTCGACTCCTTTCAGTGCAGTAAAGAGTGCAGTGAGATTTACACTGGAGAAACTAAACACCACTCCATAAGAGAATGAACCAACACGAGAGAGAGCAGCTCAGGACCACAGTCTGATGTCCATCTCCATCTCAAAGACACTCACCTCCTCTGAAAAGAGTGAGGTTCAGATCTGAGCCAGAGAAAGTAAATGGTTTTAGAGGAGAGTTAAAGAAGTATTTTATTGTTAGGAAAGACAAAGATCTATCCCCCATCTATAACTCCATCCTCAGACCCAAAACAAACCAGAACAAAGAGAACAACAGGCGACCACTGCAGGTTGAATAGGGTCGTTAAGGCTGAAACTGGAGACATTAGATGTTTACAGTTTCAGTGTCGTTAGCGCCTCCTTCAGACAGATATAAGACAGTGTCCAGCAGTGATCTGACCAGAACTGAAGAAGCAGCTTGGACGAGCAGAGAAGCGTCTTCAGTCTTACATTGATTTGTCCAGTCACAGATTTAAACTTCGTCTTTTCCTGTGGATCAGACCTGGACGACTGAGCGATAAGTGCTAGCCTGGGAGACACACACTCTCTTAGTCTTTACACAGTCTGTGGGTTTGATTAGTAAATAAACCAAACCTCAAAGATACAAACATAAACCTTATGGAGTCTTGTACATTCTTTTGTATTTTTGTCCAGATTCCATGATCTATTTATGATTTGAGGAGTAAAAAGATGAAAATAAAACATGGAAACATACCTGGAGTTTGATTTTCCTTCATTGACGCTTGTTTGATGAATCTTGGGCAGTAGGTCAGCTCCATCTGAGTCAATTTGGTTTGAAATTTTTCCAGGATTGTTGCGTCACAGATAGAAACCCTATGCTGTTTAGAACATGACTGATTAGACAGTTGGTTCTGACTTGGCTTTGCTGGTTTTAAAGGTTGTTAACAACATCTGCAGTTTGCTTATACTGGATTTTATATAAATATACACAATACTTCCAATACTTAATTTCTACTGTAAAACTTCAGATGAGAAAGCCCTGGGTAGAGACTCAATATTCATAGTTCTTCACATTTGATCATTGGTTGATCTGACCGCTCGACCAATGATGTTTATGTCGAGAGAGGGATGAGGTTTTTCAGTCCTGGAGTGGACCAAAAAGAAAGACAGGGACAAAGGTGCAAAAATAATTCAAATGTAATACAAATTTGAATTTAACAAAGGCTCAAAACAAAGCAAATAATGTTTTATAAGAAGCCGAGGTTGATTCCAACA
>JAIEZT010000384.1:147641-155141 GCA_019594935.1 Periophthalmus modestus | reverse complement strand
TGCCCTTGCAGTCCAATCAGCCGTACACCATCTTGGCCGGCCAAACCGCTGTCCTTGAGGGACACCTGGCGTCACGGTTCCTACAAGGCGAAAAGGCAGTAATGATTGAACACCCTGCATCCTGTCCCCTTCCTGGTGGGCTCATTGTGAAAACCTGCCTCATTGACTTACCTCAACAACAATGTCATCTGCCAGTCATCATCATCAATGAGTCTGACCATACTGTTACCATCCCTGCAAAAGCAGTCATCGCTGAAATAAGCCCTTTCCAGACAGTCCATTTCCAACAACAGAGCGTCCATCCTGTAGAACCACCATCTCAACTGCAATATGACTTTGGAGACTCACCACTCTCCGCCGCAGTGGAGACAACGCATTGTTGACCAGCTCAATAACATCCCTGACTTCTTCGCCAAACATGACATGGATTTCGGTCGGACAGACAAAGTCAAACATCAAATCAAGTTTGTTGATCCCAGCCCGTTCAACATAAGGCCCAGATCGATCCACCCTCAGGATGTTGATGCTGTGAGGCAACATTTGCAGGAACTGCTGGAATCCGGAGTCATTCATGAGTCCGAGTTGCCTTTTGCATCTCCAATTGTGGTGGTACGCAAAAAGAATGGGAGCGTGCGGTTGTGTATCGCTTATCGGTAAAATTAATCTGCAAACCATCCAAGACACTTACGCCCTCCTGAAGTTGGAAGACGCATTCTCTGCTCTCTGTCTGGGATCCCAGTGATTTTTCCGTGCTTGATCTGAAATTGATCGAGATGGACGAAGCAACAAGGCCAAAACTGCTTTTGTGTGCCTGTTGGGATTTTATGAATTTAACAGGATGCCGCAGGGGTTAACCAATGCTCCAAGCACCTTCCAACGGTTGATAGAAGAGTGTATGGGAGAACTTAACTTGAAAGAGGTCCTTGTCTTTATTGACGACTTCATTGTCTTTGCACCCACTCTCGAGGAGCACGAAGAGCGACTCATGAAAGTTCTGAGAAGGTTGAATGAGTTTGGACTCAAACTGTCTCTTGAAAAATGCATTTTTCCAGACCTCCGTCAAGTTTCTTGGGCACGTGGTTTCTCAGGAGGGTGTACAGACTGACCCAGATAAAATCAAAACTCTGACCACATGGCCAATCCCAACCAACTTGAAGGAGCTGAGGTCCTTTCTTGGGTTTACTGGTTATTACCGCCGGTTTGTACAAGGTTACTCCACCATAACTAAGCCACTCCACGATCTCACAGCTGGTTACCCTCCATCCCAGAAACGTTGCAAGCCCAAATCTAAACCAGAAACCTACTTCAATCCAAGAGCAATTTGTAGGACGTTGGACCCCAGAGTGCCAAAAAGCCTTTGAAACCATCCTCAGCAAACTTACCTCTGCTCCCAGTCCTCGCATTTGTAGATCCTTGAAAACCATACATTCTCCACACTGACGCCAGTTCCACCGCTTAGGTGCTGTCCTTTAACCAGGAACAAGATGTAAAGAACAGAGTTGTGGCCTACGCCAGTCGAGGTCTTTCTATGAGCGAAGCCAAGTACCCTGCTCACAAGTTGGAGTTCCTTGCTCTCAAGTGGGCGGTTACAGAAAAATGTATGGATTTGACGTCACAAGCTATAGATGGCTGTCTGCCCTGTCCACCTTCACCTTCAAAATCACCTACCGTGCGGGGAAAGCAGAATGCCGATGCTGATGGTCTGTCACGTCGTCCCCATGGAGAGCTATCTGATGATCATCTGTCTCAAAAGAGAGAGAGAAAGAATTCAGAGATTTGCCCAGCAACACCTCCAAGATTCTGACTCTTACCATCGACCCAACACACCATTCATGCCATTTCTGACCGCCATCTTGTATACAATCCAGAAACTGAATCCATCAATGCCCTTGTTCTGTCCATGGGTGTCTGTGCTGACAGTGTACCCGACAGTTTTGCAGACGACACACACAGTTCGCCTCCACTGTACTCCCTCGACTCTCTGCCGCTAACATTGCCACCAAGCAGCGTGCCAATCCCGTTATCTCAGGCACGTCATTGCCCAGCTGGAACAAGGAGAGTCTCCACCACCACAGCTGAGAGAACAGCTACCGGCCCTGCCTCTGTTACTGAGAGAAGTAAATAAATTGGAGCTCCGTAACAACCTTCTCGTCAGGAGGAGACAGGTGGGAAGTGAGCACACATACCAACTTGTGTTGCCGGAGGAGTATCAGGCTGATGTGCTGCACCAACTTCACAACCAGATGGGGCATATGGGAATCGAAAGGAGTCCGGACTTGGTACTTCCCGGTTCTACTGGCCGAGGATGTCCATTGATGTGGTTAACAAGATACGGACTTGTGAATGGTGTGTGAGACGGAAGTCCCTACCGAACATGCTGCACCCCTCGTGAACATCCAGACCCCACGTCCTCTCGAGCTGGTCTGCATAGACTTCCTGTCTGTGGAACCCGATGGTCAATCAAAGATATCCGACCATTTCACCAAGTATGCTGTCGCTGTACCAACCCGAAACCAGAAGGCAAAGACTGTTGCTCAATGTCTTTGGGACAACTTCTTTGTTCATTACGGCAAACCGGAAAAGTTGCACAGCGACCAAGGCACAGATTTCGAATCTCGCCTAATTAAGGAACTCTGTGAAATGGCTGGAATTCAAAAGATAAGAACAACTCCGTATCATTCCAAGAGGCAACCCTGTAGAGCGATTCAACAGAACGCTACTGGATATGCTGGGAAGTCTGACTGAACAACAAAAAGACACTGGAAAGATCATGTAAAACCACTTGTGCATACATACCAAACTGCACCAAGGATGATGCCACGGGATTCTCTCCCTATGAACTAAACCACGTTACACAACTCAATGTGATGTTTGAGGATATAGTGGTAAAAATAGTTTAGTTTGCTGTTAAAAAAAACTGCTTATGATCAACTGGGCCATTTTTTAGCAGGAGGCCTGAGGGCCAATAAAAACTGGTCTGAGGGCCAACTTTGGCCCCCCCGGACCACAGTTTGGACACACCTGCTCTACATGATCCTGGGTTTTTTATTTCACGTCTGTGTCTGTGAATCAACATATGAACATTAATACCAGACAAAATGGTGCCTTCTTTCCCTGAATCGCTTCCGCTAACGTTAGCAACAGAATTTGATTGACAGCTTTGCTAAGCCTACTCTGTGCTAAACCAGCAGTGTGGGCGGGAAGGGGCGTTACTCACGAGCAGAATTCCAAATATGGAACTCGCCACTCTGTTTGAAAAAGAGCAAGTCTTTCGTTAAAAAGTAGGGCCAGACAAGAAGAAAAAAGTGAATTGCTAAACTTGACTGCCCTTGCTAATTCTACATTGTAGTTTGCTGTCACTATTCTGCAGAGTTTACAAGAATCCCTGGCTCAGGAGCGCCCCCTAACATGAGGCAGGGACGTGTCTCACCCGACGCCTTTTCACAGCCTTAAAGCAGCAGCCTGAGCTACAGCACAGTCAGAACCTGGTGAGGCACCAACGGCCGGTTGCCTCACCGCACGCACGTCTCTCCTCAGGGGTTTCAACGGCAAATGTAAAAATTTAGCGATTTTGAGTAAATCAAGAATAAAATTTGCAAAAGTTAAATAGAAAATAACTTGTAACTTATGGTACAAATTCACTCTCACCGCACGTCTCACTGATATATGGTTATATGACATCAGAGATTTGTCCTGTGAACATGTAGCAAAGCTGAATATACAAGGCTCATTGTACAAATTGTTTTCCTAAATGCATTAATTCAATTATTAATGCATATGTTACAAATACAGTTAAATGAACAGAAACACTCTGACACAAGATTTTACCTCACCTTATTTTTAATATAATTCTGTCATGTTTGTCCGGATTAATAAGCCCAAAGGGCCGGGTGTGGCCCCCGGGCCGTAGTTTTGCACATGTCTGTCTATGGTCTCAACGTGCACTAACAGGACAGACTGGTTTTTGTGAGAAAATCAGGGAGCTATAGTGTGTCAGGCGTCGGCAGGATCCGGTGCTCTGGTGTTCACCGAGCGTCATCTTTTGGTCTGAGCACAGATAGAAAAGTGCATCTCCAGTGTCTCGTCTGCAGACCGACCCGGACACGACTGTGGTGGAGAGGAGAGTTTCGTCCCTGGCGGGTGAGTGTCTCGTCTGCAGCACCGACCCGACACGACTGTTGGTGGAGAGCGTTCGTCCTGCGGGTGAGTCCTGCTCTGTCTCGAGTGTGAGTAGTCACGTCTTAGGCTGATAAGGTGGTGAATTGTTTGTGATGACTCTTTTGTGGGATCTGAATCTTTTTGATCAGTTAATTTCTTTTTTTTTTTTTTTTTTTTTTTTTTTTTTTTTTTGTGAACCAGTTTTTTTGATTTCAAGTCTCATCTGCATTTAATACAAGTTACGATTTTGAGTAAATTTTTTTCCAAAGGTTTTCACCCACAACACCATCCACCTTTTTTTGTTTTTTTTTTCTCGTTTTTCCCAGCAAGATCTACTTTGATTGGGCATATAAAAACAAAGCAAGAAAATAAAAATAAATACACAATAAGGAATAAAAACAAATAAGATAAATAATATAATAATAAAAAAGAATACTAATACTAATACTAATCATAATACAATAGTACAAATATGCGTTAAAACAGATGTGGTGATTATATACTAAATAAATAAATAATAAAATAATAAAATTCGTATCGGGTTCCGTCAGATAGCCGCTCAAAGACTTTTAATATTTTATTATTTTATAACAGAAGCCCATGTGAGAACTCTCGTTTTATTATTTACTGCTCACATAGACCCTACCGATAGGCTCAGATGTGTTTTAAATGGTCACCTGAGATAGTGTACAGATTTTACCTTTGGAATCGTGAAAAATCTAAATAACGTTGCACTACAATATAGTACTAGTTAAAAAAAAAAAACAATGGTTGAGGAGGTATTAAATTAAGGATCTTTTCCCCAAGTCCAACAGCGACTGCAACAGGGGGGTGATCTGTGGGGACTGAAATCACAACCGCCAACTTCTGGGGTGGTGTAGAGAGCGTGCGACTGAACCAGCACCCTTTCGATTATGGTTTAAAACGCTCTTAGGCCGACTTGGCCGCATTATCAGCAGCTCTCTGCTCCGGGTGTCGCCTGCTCTGGCTCCTGTGATGAGTATCAACTGTGTCGAGTCGCCATTACTGCGAGATAAAACACATAAAACTAGGAAACGCAAAAGACGCGGTTCCCTTACAAAAATGAGATCCTATTCCAACGTTCAACATAAAAGAATCGTCCAACAGAGCCGTCTCCTATCACGTATGTCTCATCCAGTCAGTTTTAGCAAATCCGCTCTCATTTAAAAGTTTAAAAAACAGCAAGCAGGTGTCACATTATTAAAGTCCCAAATCACTGTAACTTTTCTGTTACCGCTGTTGGTACGTCGTTGCCATGTCGACGTGTGACGTGCATTCGGTTGCTGTATCCTGTGTGCCAAATCTACTGTGGACGAAGCCGGTGTAAGACTGCACTTTTTTCCCTCGAGAATAAATACGTTTCTCTGCCCAAAGACGAATGTTGATCGCATGCTCTACCGTTTGACTTTTTCTGTTCGAGGTGCCGAGGACGTCCGAGTCACCAAGAAAGAACGGGGGAAAACGATAGACTGGAGCGTAGCAAACGCAGGCGCTGTGTTAGCATGAGCGACAGGACATTTACTTGAGTCACACTTTGTTACCCTCTGTATCTGTACTTTTAGTATTACTAGATGAGCACTCCCTGCTGCTGTTTTTCCGTTGTTTTAGTTCCGGGAGGGGTGCTTTTAGGTCCTTTTCGTTAGAGAACTGAAACCAAAGTGGCCCAGATCGATGGGATGGTACGTGTAGGTGCCGCGTTGTTATTGACGAGAGCTTTTTTTGTGAGTAAAAATACAAACGGGTTTTTTTTTTGTTTTATTTACTCCCTTGTGGTGATTACATTTAAAAAAAATAATGTATTTATTATGTTCTGGTCAGAAATGTTCCACAGTATGTCATTATATTTTATATGTCTAGAAAAAAGCAGATGTATTTTTACTGCTTGTGAGTGTCACCCTCTCCACAGATCTGACCTGTATGGCGACATTGGAAAATCCAGCTTGTCTCCATAGAACACAGAAGTTTAAATATATATATTCAGTTTTATGTTTCATCATTTTTTCATATTTCTGAGCCTTGATCGGTGTATTTTCTGGACTATATGTGGGCTCCTGGCGTTATAAGCCGGAGAGGAACGATGAAGCGCCGTGTGAGGTAGAATACCTGGTACAAAGAAAAAAAAACAGCGGTCCCTCGTGTGGTCGTCAGGAGTGGGTACAGATTTGAATCATTCACAAATCATGGCGTCGTCTGAGGATAGCGTCGCCCCCCCAAAACATGACAAAGTGACACTTATATCCAGAAAATACAGTAATGTAACAATGTATGAAGGAGTAAAAAAAAAAAAAGGAGGCGTGCCAAACGTCTGTTAAAACGTGTTTTCCTGTGTCTTCTTAGCGAAGCGCGGCGAGGGCGTGCGTTCACCTTGGGTCTGGTTTTGTTTCACTTATCGGGACCTGCATCAGATTTCACCCCCAGAACCAACGAGACGGATCATCTGCACGTACGGCCCTCCGCGGGGTACGACAGGCTTTTGAACAGCTCCATCTGAAGGTGGGCGTTGCAAAATCCCGCGTCTCGAGGCGCTACTATCCCTATCCTGGGTCGAGCGGGGGGTTCAGATCGGTGTCCTTGGGCAAGACACTTAGCCCCGCCTCGCCCCCAGTGTCTTTTGGTGCACCGTGTATCCATTGTCAGTGGTTCCTGATGTAAGGTGTGGGGCTTGAAATGTGGTCAAAACCCATTGACCAGATCCACATACTGCCCTCTATTGGTGCGTTAAGGATCCTCCTATAAAAGGGTACTTTAATGTGCTGTTTTGTGTATGTTAAAAACGGTGTCGCACAGTTGTTTCACATTCAAGGGCAGTGTCACAATTTGCCGTTTATTTTCTCTCAAAACTTTGTCACATCTCATACACACGAAAACACTTAACCCAAGTGACACAACGGATCGAAAAATTGTCAGTGTCCATCCCCAATCGAATTTCACTCACTGACCTCACACCCCGAATTTCACCCGGAATATACCCATAACTGTGAAATAAAGACTACTTCTGCACATCACTCCAGGTTGTGAAGCTGTAGTGTGTGTTTTGTGTCTTTTTTTTGTAGATTTAAATGGAGAATTGCGTGTGGGAGGCATGGGTGACGCAGGTTTCTTGTGGGCGGAGCCTCGTACCGAACCTTACAGAGGGTTGAATAATAGCTTTATAGATCTCTAGATACTCAAACGACATGTATGACTCTTAAACTTACAACCTCTTCAGGACTGTTTATTTGATGAGGGCACCTCCAGTTTATAACTCCACCATGGTAGAAGTACATCGTGAAAGTTTGTCTTGAACCTTGTTCGCAGCTGTTCGGGTCTTTCGTCGGGCGT
>JAIEZT010000384.1:110881-147541 GCA_019594935.1 Periophthalmus modestus | reverse complement strand
GGCTTTTAGGGAGAACCTCTTTTTAAGTGCGTGGGGTGTGCGCTCGTGGCCAGTAGGAGAGTATTCTTTTTCCGTAGGCTGTTGATACGTGTTATTGGTTAATTAAAACTGAAGAGGACAGTCCCTTAATTTATATCAGGGGAAGGGGCTGTCCTCACACCTGAGGAAGGTCAGAGCGACCAAAACGTTGTGTAGAATAAAATTACATTAGGAGTGAGACAGTGTGCAGGAGGTTCCTTTATTCTTCAGATTTAGTGGTTTATTTTAATTTAACCGTAATTCAAAGGAGTTTTCTCGTTGTGTTCGGGCAAAAAGTCTGTGTCAGCTTTATAGAAAGAGGAAGTGTCCACGCTTATTCATCCAAAACAGGAACACTGTGATGGTCCTGCCCATCTCCCCCACTGTGGGCTCTGATCCTCCCTCCTGCCTTCCTGCCCCTGACCCTGTCTGCCCCACCGGGGGGTTCTGCTCCTGACCCTGTCTGCCCCGCCGGGGGGTTGCTGCTCCTGACCCTGTCTGCCCCACCGGGGGGTTTCTGCTCCTGCTCCTGCCCCTGCTCTCGTTCCTGCTCCGGATCCAGCTCTGTTCCAGTTCCTCTTTTGGGTGCTGCCTTTCTGGTTTGTCTCCGCACCTGTTCCTTGTTGCCATCAGGGGGAGCCTTTATATTCTGTTGCTGCCCTGTTTAGTTGCTGGATCCTTGTTTGTTTTCAGTTTGTCTACTGTTGGTCTTTGTTTCCGTCTCTTGTTCATTTCATGTTTTTTCCATGATGGACACGCAGGCTCTGCATCTGTTTCTGATTTTGCTATTTGAGAATAAACCTGTTTTGGACATTTGAGTTTTTGACCCTCCTTGTGCCCATTTGAGTCCTACACACGAAAACATTATGACAAACACACTGACAGTACCGTTTGTACATTTCTCCTTAAAAAATCAATTTTAAATTACAATACACATTTTTAATTGGTTTCTTTTCAGATTCGAGAATGTGGCGCCGTCATGTCATACTCCCAGATGTCCAGCAGGGGTCGGTTTGGTCGATTACTCTGGACTTTACCATGAAATATCCAAAAGTTAAAGCACAAATATCAAATCTGATCTTTTAAAGACATTTTTTTTATGAAGAAACTCACCGTGTTACATCATAAATCTGTGTTTTAAACTGTATTTATCTGTGTTAAATGTGACTGTAGAACGTGGAGATGTCGAGGGTCAGTTTATCTCTCAAATGTGGCTTTGTGCAGTGGATCACGTGGCAGTGACTCCTCTGGATTATTCCCTTGATCACGATTCACTTTGTGCAATCATTACAAAGAAGAAGATTTGTTGTTACACAATAGGAGTTCACCCTGTGACCTGCATGATTCCCCAGATTCAGGAAATATGAGACTTTCACCTTAAATGTTTTGTGTAATTTCCATTTTTAATTTTTTGAGGAAGTCACATTCCTATATAAAACACAACTCCAGCACCAAACACGACAAAGACGACAAAGACGAACAAGACGACAAAGACGACAAAGACACAAGGTAAGTATAGACTTTAGGGCTCATCTTAGTCCTGTTTTAGTCCTGATTTACTCCTGGTTTAGTCCTGGTTTAGTCCTGATTTACTCCTGGTTTAGACCTGGTTTAGTCCTGATTTAATCCTGGTTTAGTCCTGGTTTAGTCCTGGTTTCGATCTGGTTTCGATCTGGTTTAGACCTAGTTTAGTCCTGGTTCAGTCCTGGTTCAGTCCTGGTTTAGACCTGGTTTAGTCCTAATTTAGTCCTGCTTTAGTCCTGGTTCAGTCCTGGTGTAGTCCTAGTTTAGTCCTAGTTTAGTCCTGGTTCAGTCCTGTTTTAGTCCTGGTTTAGTCCTGGTTAAAACCTGATTTAGTCCTGGTTTAGTCCTGGTTTAGATCTGGTTTAGTCCTGGTTAAGTCCTAGTTTAGTCCTGGTTTAGATCTGGTTTAGTCCTGGTTCAGCCCTGGATTAGTCCTGGTTTAGTCCTGGTTTAGTCCTGGTATAGTCCTGGTTTAGTCCTGGTTTAGTCCTGGTTTAGTCCTGGTTTAGATCTGGATTAGTCCTGGTTTAGTCCTGGTTTAGTCCTGGTTTAGTCTTGGTATAGTCTTGGTTTAGTCCTGGTTCAGTCCTAGTTCAGTCCTAGTTTAGTTCTGGTTAAGTCCTGGTATAGTCCTGGTTTAGTCCTGGTTTAGTCCTGGTTTAGTCTTGGTTTAGTCCTGGTTTAGTCCTGGTTTAGTCCTAGTTTAGTCCTGCTTTAGTCCTGGTTTAGTCCTGGTTTAGTCCTGGTTCAGTCCTGGTTTAGTCCTGGTTTAGTCCTGGTTTACTCCTAGTTTAGTCCTGGTTTAGTCTTGGTTTAGTCCTGGTTCAGTCCTGATTTAGTCCTGGTTCAGTCCTGGATTAGTCCTGGTTTAGTCCTGGTTTAGTCCTGGATTAGTCCTGGTTTAGTCCTGGTTTAGTCCTAGTTTAGTCCTGGTTTAATCCTGGTTTAGTCTTGGTTTAGTCCTGGTTCAGTCCTGGTTTAGTCCTGGTTCAGTCCTGGATTAGTCCTGGTTTACTCCTGGTTTAGTCCTGGATTAGTCCTGGTTTAGTCCTAGTTTAGTCCTGGTTTAGTCCTGGTTTAGTCTTGGTTTAGTCCTGGTTCAGTCCTGGTTTACTCCTGGTTTAGTCCTGGATTAGTCCTGGTTTAGTCCTGGTTTAGTCCTGGTTTAGTCTTGGTTTAGTCCTGGTTCAGTCCTGGTTTACTCCTGGTTTAGTCCTGGATTAGTCCTGGTTTAGACCTGGTTCAGTCTTGGTTTAGTGCCGGTTTAGTCCTGGTTTAGTCCCGGTTTAGTTCTGGTTTAGTCCTGGTTTAGTCCTGGTTCAGTCCTGGTTTAGTCCTGGTTTAGTCCTGGTTTACTCCTGGTTTAGTCCTGGATTAGTCCTGGTTTAGACCTGGTTCAGTCTTGGTTTAGTCCCGGTTTAGTCCTGGTTTAGTCCCGGTTTAGTTCTGGTTTAGTCCTGGTTTAGTCCTGGTTTAGTCCCCCGGTTTAGTCCTGGGTTTAGTCCTGGTTTAGTCCTGGTTTAGACCTGGTTCAGTCCTGGTTTAGTCCTGGTTCAGTCCTGGTTTAGTCCTGGTTTAGTCCTGGTTTAGTTCTGGTTTAGTCCTGGTTTAGTCCTGGTTTAGTTCTAGTATTAGGTCTGTCTTACTTTCTATATTTTCCAGGAGTTTGTTCTGTTGCCATGGCGCTGCTGAGGTGCATCGTGGGTACTGTAGTCCTGGTTCAGTCCTGGTTCAGTCCTAGTTTAGTCCTGGTTTAGTCCTGGTTTAGTCCTGGTTTAGTCCTGGTTCAGTCCTGGTTTACTCCTGGTTTAGTCCTGGATTAGTCCTGGTTTAGTCCTGGTTTAGTCCTGGTTTAGTCTTGGTTTAGTCCTGGTTCAGTCCTGGTTTACTCCTGGTTTAGTCCTGGATTAGTCCTGGTTTAGACCTGGTTCAGTCTTGGTTTAGTCCCGGTTTAGTCCTGGTTTAGTCCCGGTTTAGTTCTGGTTTAGTCCTGGTTTAGTCCTGGTTTAGTCCTGGTTCAGTCCTGGTTTAGTCCTGGTTTAGTCCTGGTTTACTCCTGGTTTAGTCCTGGATTAGTCCTGGTTTAGACCTGGTTCAGTCTTGGTTTAGTCCCGGTTTAGTCCTGGTTTAGTCCCGGTTTAGTTCTGGTTTAGTCCTGGTTTAGTCCTGGTTTAGTCCCGGTTTAGTCCTGGTTTAGTCCTGGTTTAGTCCTGGTTTAGACCTGGTTCAGTCCTGGTTTAGTCCTGGTTCAGTCCTGGTTTAGTCCTGGTTTAGTTCTGGTTTAGTCCTGGTTTAGTCCTGGTTTAGTCCTGGTTTAGTCCTGGTTTAGTCCTGGTTTAGTCCTGGTTTAGACCTGGTTCAGTCCTGGTTTAGTTCTGGTTTAGTCCTGGTTTAGTCCTGGTTTAGTCCTGGTTTAGTCCTGGTTTAGTCCTGGTTTAGTCCTGGTTCAGTCCTGGTTTAGTCCTGGTTTAGTCCTGGTTTAGTTCTAGTATTAGACCTGTCTTACTTTATGTGTTTTCCAGGAGTTTGTTCTGTTGCCATGGCGCTGCTGAGGTGCATCGTGGGTACTGTAGTCCTGTTCACTCTGTTGTCGTGGACAGAGGCAGGGGTAAGACCTGTGTGAAAATCACCTCAAATATGATTTTAATCAGACGTGGGTGAAGTAGACACAAACTGTACTGAAGCAGAGTAGTTTTACTTCAAAATAATATTTCTCAAGTAGAAGTACAAAGTAGTGCTCCAAGAAATACCACGAGTAACAGTTAAAAAGTATTTGGGAAAAGTACTTCTTAAGAGTAACTTCAACTATTTTTTGATGTATTTTATAATGCTTTTTCCTTTCCACAAACATACCTAGAGTTGTGTTTTGTTTCAATCTTCTCTCAAACACTCTGTTCCACCTTGTGATGTCATCATGTGGTGATACAGGAAGTGCTCCACTGTGTTTTTAAACTCCACCTTCACTAGAATCATTTGGATCATTTCAGTCCTGGAGTTGCCACTTGTCTCTGCTGAACTAAAGGTAAAAGGAGCTTTTAACTTGAAAACTACCACTTGATGACATCACAAGGTGGAACAGAGCATTTTGAGCTTTGGAGATGCAAACGATAAAAGTACAAGTTCTTTAAAGCGTTAAGTTAAAGTCATAGGCCTTGTCCCAATTCACCAAATGCACCGTTCGATGTACTGCTCGAACTGCAGGTTGAATCACCCGCCCGACTTAAATGTGTCGTTCGAACGGTGCATTTCATCTTGTTTAAATCTTATCTTATTTGACACTTTATTCTTATTTGACACTTTATTCTTATTGCACAAATTTTTATTCTTATTTAAATGACTTTTTATTCTTATTCTTAAACTTCTATCCTGTGGTTGTGGCATCTGTTAACTAAGAGAATTTCCCCTCGGGGATCAATAAAAGTGATTCTGATTCTGATTAAGGGCACTTTGGTGAGTTAAGACACGGCTATAGAGTAAATACTCAGTGTTCCACCCATGTCTGAAGGGAAAATACTGAAAAGTACTGAATGTTTTTGATGTTTTGGGTTTAGATTTTGAGAAACTCCACGGACGAGTCGACGGGATCTGAGAGACCGGAGCTGGTCAACAACGACTCGGGTGAGACGCTTTTGAATCCGTTGAATTCAGGATTTAAAACTTTACATATAACTGCAGAAGACACAATAACAGACCTGAAAATTGAACAACAATGATTAAGTGTTTGGGAGCTGAGGACACGAGTCGTTGAAGCTTTGCAGGAGGAATCCTTTCACATTCTTACTAAATGTACAGCTTCAGTTCCTCAATCCAGGGTCTGTGTTATTTTTTATATTTATGTTTTGCTCTTCATAATGTGTCACATATTTTCAGTAGGAGACAGGTCTGGACTGAGGCCAGACTAGGACCAGCACTCTTTTACTACAAAGTCAAACTGTTGTAACATGTGCAGAATGTGGCTGAAATAAGCAGGACGTCCCTGAAAAAGACGTTTCTCTGATGGTGCATCAAAACCTGTATGTACCTTTCAGCATTAATGGTACTTCACAGATGTACAGGCACTAACACACCCCCAGACCATCACTAACACACCCCCAGACCATCACTAACACCCCCCAGACCATCACTAACACACCCCCAGACCATCACTAACACACCCCCAGACCATCACTAACACACACCCCCAGACCATCACTAACACACCCCCAGACCATCACTAACACACCCCCAGACCATCACTAACACACCCCCAGACCATCACTAACTCCCCCCAGACCATCACTAACACACCCCCAGACCATCACTAACACACCCCCAGACCATCACTAACACACCTCCAGACCATCACTAACACACCCCCAGACCATCACTAACACACCCCCAGACCATCACTAACACACCCCCCAGACATCACTAACACACCCCCAGACCATCACTAACACACCCCCAGACCATCACTAACACACCCCCAGACCATCACAGAGGCTTTTGAACTCTGAGCTGATAACAGTCTGGATGGTCCTTTTCCTCTTTGGCAGGACACAACGTTCATGATTTCAAAAACAGTTTGAGATGTGGACTCGTCAGACCACACACACTTTTCCACTTCATGTCAGTCCATCTCAGATGAGCTCAGGGCCAGAAAATCCGGAGTGTTTCTGGGTGTTGTTGATATTTGTCTCTTTTCATGGTACAGTTTTAACTTTCACTTGGAGATGTAGAGAACTGTGTTACTGACAGTGGTTTCCTGAAGTGTTCCTGATGTGGTAATGTCCTTTACACATTCATGTCTGTTTTTAATACAGTACTGTCTGAGGGGTCAAAGGTCACGGTCAGTGTTGGTTTTGGATCTTGCCGTTTACGTGCAGAGATTTCTCCAGATTCTCTGAATCTTGTGATATTATGGACGGTAGATGATGAAATCCCTAAATTCTTTTCAGTTGTAGGTTGAGATACGTTGTTCTTAGACTGTTGGACTATTTGCTCACACAGTTGTTCACAAAGAGCTGAACCTCGCCCCTTGTGAATGACTGAGCCCTTCAGGGATGCTCCTTTTATCCCCGATCATGACACTCACCTGTTTTCAATTCACCTGTTCACCTGAAGAATGGTCCAAACAGGTGGATTTTAAGTATTCCTCAACTTTTTTATTTTTTTTGTCTCTGCCCCAGATTTATTAGAACATGTTGCAGGCATCAAATTGCATAAAAACAATAAAGTTTATCATTAATGTCTCATGTCTTTGTATTTTATTCAGTTCAATATTGGTTGAAAAGGATTTTCAAATCATTGTATTCTGTATTTTTTAAGTTTTCCACAGCGTCCCAACTTCATTGGAATTGGGTTTGTAAAAAGGCTGTGGACCTTAAATCAGTAAAACTGAAGACTCACTCTCTGTTTTACTGCCTGTGTCTCTGTGCAGATGGAGTCGGGGGGGGGGAGTGGTGTGTTTCAGGCGCATTCGGAGAAACGCAGACCCTTGTATTCGTCAGGCTGTAAATGGCCCATGTACAGTGACTGGAGAGTGTATGTGCCTTATGTGCTCGACAGCAGATACTGTGAGTAAACCTAAAGATCTGACACTTCAAATCCAGTAGAATTCACAATGACACTTTTATTCCTCCAGCGCCCGAAGCTCAGAGGTTTATCCAGTGTGCTATGGAGACAATCTCACAAACAACGTGTGTCCGGTTCTTCCCTCGAACCTTCGAGTTTGACTATCTGAACATCCAGGATCTACAGCGGTAAGACTCTCATCTGAATGTCAGATATACTTCTCCTCCAAAGAAGTCCTGATCGTTGCAGTGTGAACATTTACATCCTCTGTTCTGTCTTGCAGCTGTAGTTCCGCTGTCGGGCGTCGGGGCGGAGCTCAGACTGTGGAATTGAACTTTCCTCGTTGTTTCACGACCAGGACAATCCAACACGTGCTGATGCGCGCTCTGGGCTTTCATCCCGAACAGAATCGCTCCGACAGAGACCAACACATCACGGTCAACTGGCAGAATATCAACAGTTTAGGTTTGGAATTTGAAATAATAATAAATCATGTTAAATCTACATATAGACCTTAATTACAGTATAAAGATGAGATTAAATTGGTGTAATGGGCCTTTTAGAAGAATCGTTGCTCAAAGTGGCTCAAAACCTGAAACCTTGTAACCTGTTCTCTCTGTGCAATGTTGATTTTTGCAGGAAATATAGGAAACTTTTTAAGGGTGGACACAGAGAACCTGGGGACTCCGTACGACTACAACTCCGTCATGCACTACCCCAGGTCAGTCCCATGACTCCATCCCCAGGACACGACAATTCTCCTCAAATACACAAAAACAGCTAAATTAACAGGATTAGCTGATTATAATGTGATAGTTCTCTTGTTTTTTGGGTAAATACAGCTTGTCAAAACAATAAAAGGAAACATGGAGATCTAAATATGTTATGTGTTTGATTAGTTTTATCAACAGTGATGGAGTTTTTGGACTAATTTTCTGTTTCATCCAGATTGGCGTTTTCGGGTAATGGGCAGTCTACTCTGGAAGCAAAGCCTTTCCTGAGAGAGTTTGGGACCGCCACTCAAATGAGTCAAACTGACATCACTCGAGTCAGACGTCTCTACTGCTCTAACTGGAACTGGCCTTGAACATATTGATCCAAGAGCTTTTAATCATGTTACAACTGTTCTCCTCATGTGTGAACTTGTAGTGTGGTAGAGTGATTCCCTTCAGCCTGACACTTGTTGTGGAGAGTGTCGTGGTAAAACACATTAGATCCTTTTCTGTTCTTTGCTCTGCTACTAATGTCATCGCTAATGCACTCACTTGTATCTGTCTCAAAGTATTAAAATCATCACAAAAAACATGTTGTGTGTGACCGGTGTACTTCTGCGTTGTGTTGTGGGGGGGCAAAGGAGCCACACGACACAGCTGGAACTGTTTCACAGGATACACAGAAATGTATTAATACGTGCCGCTAAATATCCAGCCAACACTAAACACAAAAGAGGAATATAACAGTTAGCATCTCCCCGCACTTGCCCACAATAAATGAGAACAACACAACAACAAATGACAAATGACTGACCTCTTCCCAATACTGATACGAACAGGGAAGAGGCGGGAGTCAGACCCCGAATTTATACCAGGGGCAAGGCGGGGAACACACGAAGAAGAAAAAAAAGAAAAACATAGAAGAAGCGGCTGGTGGACCAAAACTGCACATACATTTTAAACACCAGGTATGGAGAGAAAATAGAATAAAGGAAAAAAAATACATTTTGTGTAATTATACACATATGAACCAGTTACATGTGCCCTCAGTCTGTGTAAAGAAGTGGACTTAGTCAGTGTGACGTCGCCCACGGTGAAGCTCATCGAGACTAGAGCAGTTATAGTGGGTAATTTAGAGCCCAGTTCCATATTTGGAATTCCGACCGTTAGTATCTTAGCAACCAAAGAGCCAATCAGGAGCGAGGCTGTTGAAGGTAACGCCCCTTTCAGCTAACACCGTTGGCTGAGCAGTGAGCAGGCACTTAGCAACGCTGTCAATCAAACCTGGTTGCTATGATGATCATGGTCGAAATCCTGAATATGGAACTCCGACCAAATATGGAATTTCACACTTATAAGATTCCGGTTTATTTCAAACCTTTTCAAACCTTCAAACACTTTAAGACAAAAACTGTTTCACCCAAAGGACAAAACCTCAAGACAAAACAAAGTAATGTGTCTACTCCATAAGAGAATGAACCAACACGAGAGAGAGCAGCTCAGGACCACAGTCTGATGTTCATCTCCATCTCAAACACACTCACCTCCTCTGAAGAGAGTGAGGTTCAGATCTGAGCCAGAGAAAATAAATGGTTTTAGAGGAGAGTTAAAGAAGACATTTTTGTTAGGAAAGACTAAGATCTATCCTCCAAATGAATAGGGTCATTTAGGCTAAAACTGCAGACAGCAGATGTTTACAGTTTCAGTGTCATTAGCTCCTCCTTCAGACAGATATAAGACAGTGTCCAGCAGTGATCTGACCAGAACTGAAGAAGCAGCTTGGACGAGCAGAGAAGCGTCTTCACTCCTACATTAATTTGTCCAGTCAAAGATTTAAACTTTGTCTTTTCCTGTGGATCAGACCTGGACGACTGAGCGATAAATGCTAGCCTGTCGTAACGGGCCAGACAGAGGGACCAAGAATGCAGAACTCCAGAAGTCTTTACAGTGTTTATTTACAATCAGGTGGCAAAGGTAAGTACAGTTCAATGATACAAACGGGGCTCGGGTGCGTGGGTGTGCTTTACGATCCAGTGCGGGACACACAAGTGCAGGAGCCAATATACGAGAGACCAACCAGTGCGAGAGTGCAGGAGTGCGAGTGCAGAGTTCCGGAGCGGATCCAAGGCGGAGTCTGAGGCAGAGCAGAAACAGGGTAAGTAACAATGCAAAACAGCGAGCACAAAACTGGTAACTGGGAGATTCACGTTTACACGCGGACGTTCTCGCATCGAATAGAAGCCTCCAGCCCTCTTTATCCTCCACGGCAGGTGTAGGTGATCCAGGAGATGAGGTGCAGGTGCGCGTGGAGAAGGCTGGAAGCTCCGCCCAGCTCCAGAGGGAGCAGGTAAGGGAGGGGGAGAGAGATTGTATGTAGACAATGGTATGTTGTGTTTGTGGCTGAAAATGAATGTATGTGGCTGAATGTGATTTTATGACTAAGAATGGAGTTGTATGATTTTAGAGTGTAAATAATAACCTTGTTTTTATTCTACTGTATTTTTACTTCCAACAGGTTGGCATTTTTACATCTGGCCCGGGACTACAGATGAAAAATAGCCCTCGGGCTAATTCTGGCACATTTACATGTAAATGTTTATTAATGTGCAGTGTCCCTGAAATAAATAAATAAATAAATAAATAAATAAATAAAGTGAAGCAGGAGGAGAACAGGCAGGGATCGTGACAGTGCCCCCCCCTACGGGACACCTCCCGGTGGACCCCCAGGCTTCTCCGGGTGAGCGCGGTGGAATTCCCTGACCATGTCTGGGTCGAGAATACGGGCCCTGGGAACCCACGAGCGCTCTTCAGGTCCATAGCCCTCCCAGTCGACTAGGTATTGCAGCCCCCTACCCCTCCGGCGGACGTCAATGAGCCGCCGGACGGTGAAGGCTGGGTGACCGTCGATGAGTCGGACGGGAGGAGGGGGATCGGAGGCAGGGCAGAGGTCACTGGTCCGGACCGGCTTGATCTGGGTAGACATGGAAGGTCGGGTGGATCCGGAGGGTCGGAGGAAGCTGGAGCTGGACTGCGGAGTCGTTGATTACTTTAGTGATCTTGAAGGGTCCGAGGAAACGTGGAGAGAGCTTACGAGAGTCTGTCTTGAGGGGAATGTTCTTGGCTGAAAGCCATACAGACTGGCCTGGCGAGTAATTGGGGGCCGGGACACGGTGACGGTCGTTTGATTCAGGATGGAAGCCGGAGGTCAGGCTAACTGAGGCCCCCAACCCCTCGCAAAAGGCGCGCCAGACCTGCGAGGTGAATTGGGTCCCCCGGTCTGACACAATGTCCGTGGGGATGCCGTGCAGACGGAAGACGTGGAGAGTGAGCTGATCTGCAGTCTCTTTCGCCGTCGGGAGTTTGGGTAGGGCGACGAAGTGAGCTGCCTTAGAAAAAACGGTCCACAATGGTTAGTATGACTGTGTTACCATTAGATGGGGGTAGTCCGGTGACAAAGTCCACTGCCACGTGTGACCAGGGCCGGCTCGGGACGGGGAGCGGGTGCAGAAGGCCGGACGGAGGTGAATGAGTGGACTTTCCCCGGGCACACACCTGACAGGCGGAGACAAATGCCCGGGTGTCCCTGTCCATGGTGGGCCACCAGAAATTCCGCCGGAGTAGGGAGAGGGTGCGGGAGGCTCCAGGATGGCAGGCAAAGCGTGAGGCATGGATCCATTGCAAAACCTGAGAGCGGACAGAATCAGGGACAAATAATGTGCCAGGAGGAGTGTTACCTGGAGCGGGGTTGTCCCGCTGGGCCTCCCGCACCAGATCCTCGATCTCCCAGTGGAGAGCTGCCACGATCTGGGACGGAGGGATGATGGTCTCTGGAGAGGTGTTAGTCTCCTCCTGGGCAAACTGGCGGGAGAGTGCGTCTGGCTTCACGTTGCGGGACCCCGGGTGGTAAGTGAGAGTGAAGCAGAAGCGGCTAAAAAACGGACCAGCGGGCCTGACGGGAGTTAAGTCGTTTAGCGGACTGGATACGACAGGTTTTTATTATCTGTCCAAACTACAAAAGGCTGCTCCGCCCCCTCCAACCAGTGACGCCATTCTTCAAGGGCCAACTTTACCGCGAGGAGCTCGCGGTCCCCCACGTCGTAGTTGTCTCTGCTGGGGTCAGGCGTCGGGAAGAGAAGGCACAGGGGAACAACTGGTTGAGGGGGGGCCGGACCTTTGGGAGAGGACCGCCCCCCCCCCGGTGTCGGAGGCGTCAACTTCCACGATGAATTGCAGAGCAGGGTCAGGCTGGTGCAGAATGGGGGCGGAAGTGAACAAGTCTTTGAGTCTAACAAACGGTAGCTGAGCTTCGGGGGACCAAATAAATGGTTGGGCAGGAGAGGTAAGTCTGGTGAGCGGAGAAATAACCCTGCTAAAGTCCCTAATAAATCGTCTATAAAAATTAGCAAAACCAATGAAGCGCTGAAGTTGTTTGCGGTTCGAAGGGGTTGGCCAGTCCCTAACGGCCCTAATCTTCTCGGGATCTGCCCTCACCTGGCCCCGCCCCACTATGAAACCCAAAAAAACTGACCTGTTCGGAATGGAACTCGCATTTTCTTTGCTTTAACAAATAGTCTATTTTCTAGGAGGCGCTGTAAAACCTGGCGGACATGCTGCCTATGTTCCTGCAGAGACCTGGAAAAAATCTAAATATCATCCAAGTATACGAAAACAAACTGATTCAAGAAATCTCGGAGGACATCATTAATTAATGCTTGAAACACTGCGGGGGCGTTGGTGAGGCCGAATGGCATGACTAAATACTCGTAGTGGCCGAGCGGGGTCTTAAAGGCAGTTTTCCATTCATCTCCCTCCCTCACCCGCACTAGGTGGTAAGCATTGCGTAAATCTAATTTCGAGAAAATGGTGGCACCATGCAGTGGGGTGAAGGCTGAATCTAGGAGGGGAAGTGGATACTTGTTTTTAACTGTGATATTGTTTAGCCCCCGGTAGTCGATGCATGGGCGCAGGGTCTTATCCTTCTTAGCGACGAAAAAGAAACCTGCGCCCAATGGGGAAGAAGAGAGGCGTATAATACCTGCGGCTAAAGAGTCTCTGATATAACGCTCCATAGTCTCTCTCTCGGGCCGGGACAAATTATATAAACGGCTAGCAGGTAAAGGAGCACCAGGCAGAATGTCTATAGCACAGTCATAGGGACGGTGCGGAGGTAGGGAGAGCGCCTGGTCCTTGCTAAAGACGTCCCGGAGGTCGTGGTACTCCCCCGGAACCAGAGACAGGTCAGGTACCTCCAAAGCGGGTCCAGAAGACGGAGAAGCTCCCTCAGCAGGGGAGTGGGCAGATCGCAGGCAAGCGGCGTGGCTGGCGGAGCTCCATCCCGCTATCCTCCCCCGGGTCCAGTCGATTACCGGGTTGTGGGACCTGAGCCAGGGATAGCCCAGAACCACGGGCGCAGACGGAGTCGAGATGACGTGGAACCTCCGGGTCTCTCTGTGGTTGCCAGACAGGAGCAGAGTGATGGGTTCTGAAATCTGGGAAACACGGGTTAATACAAGTCCATTAAGAGAGCGGGCAGTGAGGGGGCGTTTCAGAGGCTCCAGGCGAATCCCCCACTGCTCCGCCACCTGCTGGTCAATAAAGTCCTCTTCGGCCCCTGAATCTACAAGGGCCTGGACGGGTAGGAACTCTGAGCGAATGCAGAGGGAGGCCGGGAGGAGAAGTCTATTGCTGGTTTCTGGGATTTCGGACTGACCCACGTGTACTCCCAGAGCTACAGGTGGGTCCTCCCTTTTGGCCGAGCCGGGCAGGAGGCGATCCAATGTCCCCGGAGGCCACAGTAGAAACACTGGCCCTCCGAGCGGCGCCGCACGCGCTCCTCGTCCGTCAGGTGAGCCCGTTCGATTCGCATGGGCTCCTCCGCGGGCGGCGAAGGGGAGCGAGCAGGAAGACGAGCAGGAGGACGAGCTGGCTGGAGCCGGATCTCTCGACGACGCGTCTGTAGTCGGTTGTCTATGCGACTAGCGAGTGAGATGAGAGACTTCAGGTCCGGGGGTTCGTCACGTGACGCGAGCTCGTTCTTTAACGTGTCGTTGAGCCCTTTCAAAAACATGGCCCTTAAGGCGCTGTCTGACCAGTCTAGTTCGGCCGCTAAAGTCCAGAATTCAATAGTGTAGTCGGCCACAGATCTGGCGTCCTGGGTCAGACTTAACAGGCGGGAGGCGGCGTCAGTCTGGTAGTGGGGGTGCTGGAACACTAGTCTAAAGTCTGTCAAAAAAGTCTCAAAAGTAATACTGTCTAGGGATGAAGTAGCAAATTTGGCCTCTGCCCATTGAAGCGCCCTCCCTCTGAGCAGCCCACAGATGTAGCGCACCTTGGCCGTATCGGATGGAAAGCGGGCCGGGCGCTGCTGAAAGAGGGAGAGGCATTGAAACAGAAAGCCCCGGCAGAGACCGGGCTGACCTGCATACGGCTCTGGGTCCGTGCCTCTTGATTCAGGAAGTGGAGACGTGTGCGCAGCGCCAGCGGGGATGTTCGGGGAGGCCTGGCCAAGAGCGTGGCCCATCCGTCCGGAGAGTTCGGTCACCTGCTGAGCCAGGGACTGGTTGCCCTCCGTCAAGGTCTGGATGGTCTCCTCGTGTTGTCCGAGCAGAACGCCGTGGTGCTGGTACGCTTGCTGTAGCGTGGACACCGGAATTGAGCCTGCTTGGTCCATTTCTGGCGAGAACGTTCTGTCGTAACGGGCCAGACAGAGGGACCAAGAATGCAGAACTCCAGAAGTCTTTACAGTGTTTATTTACAATCAGGTGGCAAAGGTAAGTACAGTTCAATGATACAAACGGTGCTCGGTGCGTGTGGGTGTGCTTTACGATCCAGTGCGGGACACACAAGTGCAGGAGCCAATATACGAGAGACCAACCAGTGCGAGAGTGCAGGAGTGCGAGTGCAGAGTTCCGGAGCGGATCCAAGGCGGAGTCTGAGGCAGAGCAGAAACAGGGTAAGTAACAATGCAAAACAGCGAGCACAAAACTGGTAACTGGGAGATTCACGTTTACACGCGGACGTTCTCGCATCGAATAGAAGCCTCCAGCCCTCTTTATCCTCCACGGCAGGTGTAGGTGATCCAGGAGATGAGGTGCAGGTGCGCGTGGAGAAGGCTGGAAGCTCCGCCCAGCTCCAGAGGGAGCAGGTAAGGGAGGGGGAGAGTGAAGCAGGAGGAGAACAGGCAGGGATCGTGACATAGCCTGGGAGACACACACTCTCCCACAGTCTGTGGGTTTGATTAGTAAATAAACCAAACCTCAAAGATACAAACATAAACCTTCTGCAGTCTAGCACATTCTGTTATGTATTTTTGTATTTTTGTCCAGATTCCAGGATCTATTTATGATTTGAGGAGTAAAAAGACGAAAATAAAACATGGAAACATACCTGGAGTTTGATTTTCCTTCATTGACGCTTGTTTGATGAATCTTGGGCAGTAGGTCAGCTCCATCTGAGTCAATTTGGTTTGAAATTTTTCCAGGATTGTTGCGTCATAGGTAGAAACCCTATGCTGTTTTTAAATCTATAAGAACATGACTGATAAGAGAGTTGATTGTGACTTGGCTTGGCTGGTTTTAAAGGTTGTTAACAACATCTGCAGTTTGCTTATACTGGATTTTATATAAATATACACAATACTTCCAATATTTAATTTCTACTGTAAAACCTCAAACAAGAAACCACTGCATAGAGACTCAAGAATAGTTTCATTTTTATGTAGTTTATTTGACAGGGACAATGTACATTAATTAACATTTCTGTAAATTCACCAGAATTATCCAGATAAGCAAACGGCCACATTTTTATTCACTCACACATTCACACACCAGTGCACACAGACACAGGGGGGGAGGTGGGTTAAGTGTCTTGCCCAAGGACACAACAACAGCATTCATCTGTGAGAGCTGGAATTGCACCACCAACCTGTGAAGATGTCATTCTCCCAGATGTCCAGCAGGGGTTTTATTAGAAAATTGTTGTTACACAGGAAAAGTCTGTCCTGGAACCATGAGCCAAAACTTTCACTACCTCTTTTATTTGTATTTAAACATTTTGAGGAAGTCACAGTCCGATATTAAACACAACTTCTGCACCAAACACGACAAAGACGCCAAAGACACAAGGTAAGTATAGACTTTAGGTATCAACTTAGTCCTGGTTTAGTCCCAGTTCAGTAAAGGTTTATTTCTGGTTTAGTCCTGGTTTAGACCTGGTTTAGTCCAGGTTTAGTCCTGGTTTAGTCTCGGTTTAGTCCTGGTTTAGTCCTGGTTCAGTCCTGGGTCAGTCCTGGTTAAGTTTTGGTTCAGTCCTGGTTCAGTCCTGGTTTAGTCCTGGTTTAGTCCTGGTTTAGTCTCGATTTAGTCCTGGTTTAGTCCTGGTTTAGTCCTGGTTCAGTCCTGGTTAGTCCTGGTTCAGTCCTGGTTCGGTCGAGGTTTAGTCCTGGTTTAGTCCTGGTTTAGTCCTGGTTTAGTTCTTGTTTAGTCCTGGTTCAGTCTTGTTTTAGTCCTGGTTTAGTCCTGGTTCAGTCCTGGTCTAGTTACGGTTTAGTTCGGTTTAGTTCTGGTTTAGTCCTGGTTTAGTTCTGGTTTAGTCCTGGTTTAGTCCTGCTTTAGTCCTGGTTTAGTCCTGGTTTAGTCCTGGTTTAGTCCTGCTTTAGTCCTGGTTTACGTCTGGTTCAGTTCTAGTTTAGTCCCGGTTTAGTCCTGGTTTAGTCCTGGTTTAGTCCTGGTTTAGTCCTAGTTCAGTCCTGGGTTAGACCTGGTTCAGTCCTGGTTTAGTCCTGGTTCAGTCCTGGTTTAGTCCTAGTTTAGTCCTGGTTTAGTCCTGCTTTAGTCCTGGTTTAGTCCTAGTTCAGTCCTGGTTTAGACCTGGTTCAGTCCTGGTTTAGTCCTGGTTCAGTCCTGGTTTAGTCCTAGTTTAGTCCTGGTTTAGTCCTGGTTTAGTTCTAGTATTAGACCTGTCTTACTTTATGTGTTTTCCAGGAGTTTGTTCTGTTGCCATGGCGCTGCTGAGGTGCATCGTGGGTACTGTAGTCCTGTTCACTCTGTTGTCGTGGACAGAGGCAGGGGTAAGACCTTTTACATTACATTTTACATTAAAATAATATTTCTCAAGTAGAAGTACGAAGTAGTGGTCCAAGAAATTATTCAAGTAAGAGTTAAAAAGTATTTGGGAAAAGTACTTCTCAAACTTAAAGGAGCTGTATTTGGCTATTTTCTGTTCTATTTTTTTATGGTTTTTCCTCACCATAAATAGGCCTGAAGTTATGTTCACTCTGTTCCACCTTGTGATGTCATCATGTGGTGATACAGGAAGTGCTCCACTGTATTTTCTTTTATTTCTAGAATTATTTGAATAATTTCAGTCCTGGAGTTGCCAATCTCGATTGAACTAAAGGTAAAGAAGATGTTAACTTGAAAACTACCACTTCATGACATCACAAGGTGGAACAGAGCATTTTGAGCTTTGCAGTTGTAAAAGATAAAAGTACAATTTCTTTTAAAAGTTAAGTTTTAAAGTTATAAATAAAGTCATAGAGTAAATACTCAGTGTTCCACCCATGTCTGACTGTAAAAATACTGAAAAATACTGAATGTTTTTGATGCTTGTTTTGGGTTTAGATTTTGAGAAACTCCACGGACGAGTCGACAGGATCTGAGAGACCGGAGCTGGTCAACAACGACTCGGGTGAGACGCTTTTGAATCCGTTGAATTCAGGATTTATGTCATGATCCCAGTCTGTCCTGCCTTTCTGAAGCTGGGCGGAGATTTGGGCTCCTCCCACACACACCTGCAACTAATAGTCAATCAAGCTGCACCTGGGGAGGACAAAGGGAGCCGGGACCTAGCATTCAGCACCAGATTTTCCGTGTATCCATTGTGATCCCGCTCCCTGGACACGCTCAGCTCCCCCAGTCAGTCATTACGACAGAACGCTACACCGGACGTTTTCGCACCACGGAATAATCATTGGGCAACATGAACAAACCATCTGGACCCTGCTCGACTGTAACCACACTCTGACCCAGCAAGTTCCCCAGCTCTCCAACCAGGTCTCCACTCTGCTCACTCTCCCGCCCTCAGCTCCTGCCCTGCCACCGCCGCCATCTCCGGGAGAGGCCCCACTCCGGACCCATATTCAGGTCAGCCCAGCCTCTGTCAGGGTTTCCTTTTTCAATGCACCTCCATGTTTTAGCAACGTCCAGCCTGTTTTACATCAGACGCTGTGAAAATACATTACATGTGTGGTATATTGAGAGGGAGAGCACTCCAAGGAGCAGAGCCTACATTTTCTAACACTGCTATGGACCATGTGACTTTTTGATGTTTTGTGGGAGAGTTTAAACTGGTTTTCGATCACCCACACTATCAAGCTGACGCTTCTCTCTGCCGACTAAGCATAGATCAGGGATCCAGGTCCATGGCAGATTACACCATTGAGTTCTGGACACTGGCAGCAGAGGTGGATTGGACCGACAGAGCGCTAAAGGCGGTCTTCGTGAAAGGACTAAGTGAAAAACTAAAGGATGAACTGATTTCTCGAGACGATCCACTTAACGGAAAATCTTTGATTTCCCTAGCCAACTGAATCGACAATCGCCTGCAGAGCCACCAGAGAGAGAGACGGCTTCGTCTATATGGGCTGTGAACCTCTCCGCTCTGCTGCCACCAGTTGACCAACTCACAGTGACACTTCCACCAGAGGAGCCAATGCAGCTGGGTCAAGCGCACCTGACTGTTGAGGAGCGCCTGCGATGCCGCCAAGAGGATTTCCTAGACCAACAGGTGGTTGTAGGGCTGGAGCCACTTCAACAACCCCTCACAGCCCTAAGCCCGTCAATGGAAGCCTGCTAGCCAACGTAACGAACATCACCGAGCCTGTCGCTCTAGTTTTGTCTGGTAACCACCATGAAACAAGGCGGTTTAACATAATTTCCGCTCCCACTACCCAGCTCATCCTAGGCCATCCCTGGCTGGTGACTTCCAATCCTACTTTTGACTGGGCTAGGGAAAAGGTGTGGGAGTGGAGCCCCCCTCTTGTCACGCTAACTGTTTACAGTCTGCCCTGTCTCCAGCTGGAGGTGTCAGCTTTCTCTCCAGTCATCCTCCGGACTCGGTGGATCTCTCCTCCGTGCCTGATGAATACCATGATCTCAGGGACATCTTCAGTAAAAGTCGGGCGCTGTTGCTTCCTCCTCACCGATCAATTCATTCAATTCAATAATTTATTGTCATTGTCAGATTAACAACGAAATGACATTAGAGCATCTGTCCTTCACTCTGGCAGTAATATTATTAGTGAAGTTAAACTTGTAAAGTGCAAATCTGCAGAATGTAAACATAAGGCACACAATATGCAAATAAATCAGTACAATGAACATCACAGAGACACATGAGGTGGATCAACAGTCACAGTGTGTAGATGTGTGTAGATGTGTGTAGATGTGTGTCGCTGCATCAGGGCAAGTCCAGGTCACAGTTATGGCCTGAGTGAGAGGTGGAGAATTGTGTCCTAAGTGTTTGGAGTGGGGAGAGGGGGACAGTGTTTGTTTAGGAGTCTGATGGCCTGAGGTTCTGGAGGTTCTGGCTGGAGTGACCTGTACCTCCGGCCAGAGGGCAACAGGTGGAAGAAGCAGTTTGCTGGGTGTGAGTCTCTTATGATGTTGTGAGTCCGGCGCAGGCAGCGGGAGGTGTGCACAGTGGAGATCTCCGGGAGGTCAGTCCCAATGATTTTTCCAGCAGTCTTCACCCTTTGGATCGCCTGCTTCTCAGCCCTAGTGCAGCTAGAGAACCACACCAGCAGACCGTACGTCAGCACACTCAGAATGACACAGTTGTAAAAGTTTATCAAGAGTCTCTGATGGAGTTTGACTCTTTAGCTTCCTCAGGTAGAAGAGCCGCTGCTGTGCTTTTCCTACAGCAGACTTGATGTTTTCACCCCAGGACAGATCCTCAGACACAGTCAGGCCCAAGAATTTAAAGGAGGGCGTCCTCTCCACCACCTCTCCCTTAATAAACAGTGGTGCATGGTTTTGTGTTTTCCGAAAGTCCACAATCATTTCTTTGGTCTTTTTAACGTTGAGGGCCAGGTTGTGTTTGCCGCACCATCCCACCAACAGCTCCACCTCCTCCCTGTCTGCAGTCTCATTGTTGTTTGTTATGAGTCCGAGCACAGTTGTGTCGTCTGCAAATTTGATGATGTGATTAGTGGGGGAGATGGCAGTGCAGTCGTGTGTGTAGAGTGTGTACAAAAGTGGACTTAGCACACATCCCTGTGGAGCACCGGTGCTGATGCGCCCTCTTGCCTTCCAGTCACCTCTATAATCTCTCCAAACCAGAACGGGAGACTATGGAGCAATACATTGGGACTCTCCAGCCTCTGGTGTTATCCGTCCATCTTCTTCACCCATGGGATCTGTTTTTTTCTGTGTCGCCGAAAAAGGACAGGACATTATGACCATGCAATTGCATGACTACGCAGGACACAGGGGCCCATGCATTGACTACAGGGCCTCAAATATATCACCGTTAAAAATAAATACCCCCTATCACTCACCGACTATGCCACTCCACGGAGCCACCATCTTCACCAAGCTCAACCTTCAGAATGCACATCACCTGGTGTGTGTAAGAGAAAGGGACGAATGGAAGACTGCCTTCAAAACTTCGCTGGGACATTTCGAATATCTATTCATGCCTTTTGGATTATTAACCAGTGCTCCAGCAGTCTTCCAGGCTCTCATCAACGACATGCTTTGGGACTTTCTCAGTCATTTTGTATTTGTGTACTTAGATGACATTCTGATCTTTTCTAAGTCCCCACTGGAACACCAACACCACGTGCGCCAGGTTCTCCAGCGTCTATTGAAAAATAAATCTTCTTCAAGGCAGAGAAGTGTGAGTTCCACGCAGATAAGATCAGTGAACAGGTAAAAGCTGACCCAGAAAAGATTAAAGCGGTCACTGATTGGCCTACGCCCACCAAGAGTAAACCGTTACAAAGATTTATTGGGTTTTGCCAACTTCTACAGGCATTTCATCAGGGACTTAAGCCCCTCACTAAACTCACTTTTCCCTCCAGATAGTTCTGTTCGACCCATGAGGCCCAGTCCGCCTTTGAAAAACTGAAGAACCTATTCACCTCGGCCCCATTCTTACGTCAGCCCAATCCCTACTGACCAAATAACCAACTCCACAAGACTCCGGTGGATATAGTTTTGGACCAAGGGAACCAATTCACGTCCCAAGTTTGGCTCTTTTTCTGCGAGGGTCTGGGCGCATCGGTGAGTCTCACCTCCGGTTTTCATCCCCAGACCACAGTGAGCGGGCTAATCAGGAATTGGAGATGGCACTACGCTGTGTGGTATCCTCTAACCCCTCCTCGTGGAGCACATTCCTGACGTGGATCGAATACTCGCACAATTCCCTGTTACGTTCCGCTACCAGCTTGTCCCTGTTGTAAGCCTCCCAAGGGTACCAGACCCCACTCTTCCTGTCGGAGGAAAAGGACCTGGCGGTACCTTCCGCGCAACACCACCTCCACAGGGTCAGGGGAAGAACCAGACCAGCCCTTCTCCAATTTGGGGCCAGGGTGAAGGCAGCTGCAGAGCGGCACCGCAACCCTGCTCCCCAATATCAGCCAGGTCACTCAGTTTGGCTCTTGTCCAAAAATATACCTCTCAAAACCGACTCCCGGAAACTCTCATCCCTTCCTGGGCTCCTTCAAGATCACAAAAATCATCAACCCATCCACTGTACGAGTCCAGTGTCCTCCTTTGCTCCACATCCACCCTACATTCCACGTGTTTCAATTCAAGCTCATTCATGCCAGTGACCTTTGCCCTCCTGCCCGGTTCGTGGATGGTCACCCCACTTTTACACTCCGGTGGCTCGTTGGTGTCCGCCAGCGGGGCAGGGGAATTCAGTATAGTGTGGTTTGGGATGGGCCTGGATGCCTAGGGCGTTCTAGACCCTAAAATGGTCAGACTTTCATCGTGCCCATCCTGACAAGCCTAGGGGTCCACTGCGAGGTGTCCCTTAGGGGAGGGGTACTGGCATGATCTCAGTCTGTCCTGCCTTTCTGCACTGTTTCCCCCCTCCCAAACTGCACCTGGGGAGGACAAAGGGAGCCAGGACCAGACACCCCTGGACCGCAGCAAACACCCCGCTCTCAACTCCCTGATCGATCTACCTTCATTTGCACATTGAAAACTGTTAAAACTTTTTCCTCAAGTTCTGTCCCTTTGGTCCTCCTGTCAGTTGTTACGGCAATTTAAAACTTTACATCTAACTCCATAAGACACAATAACAAACTATATATATATATGGCATAGACTTTAGGCCTCAACTTATTTCTGTTTATTCCTGGTTTAGACCTGGTTATGTTCTGGTTTAGTCCTGGTTTCGTCTATGGACCTTAAATCAGTAAAACTGAAGACTCACTCTCTGTTTTACTGCCTGTGTCTCTGTGCAGATGGAGTCGGGGGGAGTGGTGTGTTCAGGCGCATTCGGAGAAACGCAGACCCTTGTCTTTGGTCAGGCTGTAGATGGCCCAAGTCCAGAGATGGGAAAGTGTATGTGCCTTATGTGCTCGACAGCAGATACTGTGAGTAAACCTAAAGATCTGACACTTCAAATCCAGTATAATTCACAATGACACTTTTATTCCTCCAGCGCTCGAAGCCCAGGAGGTTATCAGGACTTCTATGGAGACATTCTCACAAGCAACGTGTGTCCGGTTCATCCCTCGAACCTTCGAGTTTGACTATCTGAACATCCAGGATCTAGAGCAGTAAGAATCTTGTCTGAATGTCAGATATACTTCTCCTCCAAAGAAGTCCTGATCGTTGCAGTGTGAACGTTCACATCCTCTGTTCTGTCTTGTGCAGCTGTAGTTCCTTTGTCGGGCGTCAGGGCGGCGCTCAGCCTGTGGAACTGAACTTTCCTGGTTGTTTCACGATCGGCACAATCCAGCACGAGCTGCTCCACGCTCTGGGCTTCCACCACGAACAGTCTCGCTCTGACAGAGACCGGCACATCACGGTCAACTGGCAGAATATCGACACTTTAGGTTTGGAATCTGAAATAATAATACATCATGTTAAACTGTATATAGACTTTATATACAAAGATGTGTCTGTGTAATCCCTCAGTCGTCCAGGTCTGATCCATAGGAAAAGACGAAGTTTAAACCTGTCACCTGGACAAATTGTTGTAGGAGTGAAGTTGTTTCGCTGCTCATCCAAGTCCCTTCTTCAGTTCTGGTCAGATCACTGCTGGACACTGTCTTATATCTGTTTGAAGGAGGAGCTAATGACACTGAAACTGTAAACATCTGCTGTCTCCAGTTTCAGCTTAAATTCATTCAACCTTTAACCACCCTGCTATTGTTCTCTTTGTTTTGGGTCTGAGATAGAGTTGTAGATCAGTGAGAGATCATGTCTCAGGCCTCCATTCCTGTTTAAGAAAGAATTCTCTTTCCGAACAAAAATACCTTATTTATCGCTCCTCTCGAATAATTTCTTTTCTCTGGCTCAGATCTGAACCTCACTCTCTTCAGAGGAGGTGAGTGTCTTTGAGATGGAGATGAACATCAGACTGGTGTCCAGAGGAACTCTCACGCTGCCAGAATTCTGACCAGAACTAAAGAAGCAGCTTGGATGAGCAGCAAAACATCTTCACTCCTACAATGATTTGTGCAGTTGACAGATCTAATTTTGTCTTTTGCTACATAAAGATCAGATTAAAATGGTGTAATGGGACTTTCAAATGAATTGTAGCTCACAATAGCTCAAAACCTGAAACCGTGTAACCTGTTCTCTCTGTGCAATGTTGATTTTTGCAGAAAATAGGGAAAACTTTAAGATGGAGAACACAGTGAACCTGAGGACTCGGTACGACTACAACTCCGTCATGCACTACGACAGGTCAGTCCCACGACTCCATCCCCAGGACACGACAATTCTCCACAAATATACAAAAACATGATACTATTGTGCCATAGTTAAATTAGCAGGAGTAGCTGATTATAATGTGATAGTTCTGTGAAGGGAAGATGACAAAAACAGAAGTGAAACCTAAAAAACATGTTAATATGTTAGCTAGCATTTTGAAAACAAGAAAAGGAAACATGGAGATCTAAATATGTTATGTGTTTGATTAGTTTTATTAACAGTGATGGATTTTTTGGACTAATTTTCTGTTTCATCCAGATTGGCGTTTTCGGGTAATGGGCAGTCTACTCTGGAAGCAAAGCCTTTCCCGAGAGAGTTTGGGACCGCCACTCAAATGAGTAGAAATGACCTCATACGGGTCGGATTTCTCTACTGCTCTTCACGGCACTAGCTTGGGACGATTCAAGAGCTTTTGATCATGTTATACCTGTTCTTCTCATGTATGAACTTGTGATTATGATGATTATTTGAAATGATTGTTTTGATTTGTGTGATTTTAATGTCTTTCTTCTTCAGTAAAGCACTTTGAATTACCTTGTGTTACGAATTGTGCTATACAAATAAACTTGCCTTGTAGTGTGGTAATGTGATTCTCTTCAGCCTGACAGTCTGGTACTCATGTCACCGCAGATGCACTCACTCGTATCTGTCTCAATATTAAAATCATCACAAAAAACATGTGCCCTCAGTCTGTGTAAAGAAGTGGACTGAGTGAGTGTGACGTCGCACACAGTGAAGCTCATTGAGGCTAGAGCAGGTATAGAGGCTAATTTGGAGCCAGTTCCATATTTGTAATTCCATCCACAAATATCACAGTAATCAAGAGCCAATCAGGAGCGAGGCTGTTGACGGTAACACCCCTTCCTGCCCTGTCAATCAAACCTGTTGCTAATGCTAACAGGCAGCGAAGGGGCGTTACCTTCAACATCCTTGCTCCAGATTGGCTCTTTGGTTGCTCTTATGATCAAGGTGAGAGTTCTGAATATGGAACTCCGGCCAAATATGGAACTTCAGACCTATAAGATTCCCATTGATTTCAAACCTTTTCAAACCTACAAACACTTTAAGACAGAAACTGGGTGTTTTTCATTCGACCACAAGGAACGAGGGTCCAACAAGATGATTTGTACCTAGGGCCCAGAATTTGGTTCTCCACCCCTGGAAATATGAGTAAAAAAAAATTTACACAGATATGAACTAAAATGTGTGCACCCAAAGGGATCAAATATATGTCTAAACAAAGAGATTAAATTAAAGTGTGAATTGTGAATAAATGTAATGAAATGTGTAAAATGTAAATGAAAAACACTGAGGCTGTGGAGCAGTTTCTCTGGGTCTAACCCATAGACTGTTAATATAAGTGGACATAGCTAACCTGCTAGCTGCTGCGTTTCTACATCGACTCGGCTCCATCGACCCCACGGACGAGCCGACGGGATCTGAGAGACTGGAGCTGGTCAACAGGGACTCAGGTGAGACGGTTTTGAATCCGTTGAATTCAGGATTTAAAACTTTACAAGTAACTTTAAAAGACACAATAACAAACCTAAAACTTTGACAGATTCATCCATCCATCCATTTTCTTCCACTTATCCGGGGCCAGGTCGCTGGGGCAGCAGTCTAAGCAGGGACTCCCAGACTTCCCTCACCCCAGACACGTCCTCCAGCTCCTCCGGTGGGACCCCAAGGCGTTCCCAGGCCAGCCGAGAGACATAGTCCCTCCAGCGTGTCCTGGGTCTTCACCGGGGCCTCCTCCCGGTGGGACATGCCCAGAACACCTCCCTAGGGAGGCGTCCAGGAGGCAGATTCATATATTTTTGTAAAAATGATTTGGTTTGGTGCATTTCTTGTTTATAAATGGACATAGCTAACCTGCACTTCTGGCTCCATAGTCTCTCCTCTCTCTGTCCCTGCTGCTGTCAGACTCATTTCGGTTTTAAATGTTTGTATTAACCCTCTACATCAGAGGTGCCCAAACTTTTTTTTTTATCAAGGGCCACATCTCAAAACATATTTGAACTGGAGGGTGATCAATGCAGTGCGGTGCTTTAAACACAGATTTGATGGGCCACTGTGTATTAATGAGGCTTGAAACACATTCATTTTAGGTCTGTATCACAACTGTAACCCGCGTCACCTGACACTTCCGGTGTGCTCTTGCTTTGGCGGGACCACTTCCTTTATGTGGCACTGTCAGGTGCCAGCCGCAGAGCTGGATGCCTCCTGCTCCTGTGCCTACTCCCGCATTGCTCGGAACTTATCGAATCTGGAACATAATAACCACTACCGAACAATTCTCCTACAAGCCCTTCAATAACCTGCTGACTGTCAAACCGAATCATTTACCACATCCATCAGCACAACCACCTGCCACCAAATCATTCATCATCAATCATCATTTTGGACAATAAAGGTCAGGTTTTTTGTGAAACTACATTTCAACTCTGCTTTACCTGGATGGCGAGCTCCCCAGACACCACATGAACCGCAGTAGGACAAGCTTACTTTGAAATAGCCCGGAACTTGGATTACAAACTCTCTCATTTGGATTACACACTGAACTTTTCACCAAATCATCACGACAATAACCCAGAACTCTATGAACTGTGTGTGTGTCTGTGTGTGTGAGTGTGTGTGTGTGTGTGTGTGTGTGTGTGTGTGAGTGTGTGTGTGTGTGTGTGTGTGTGTGTGAGTGTGTGTGTGTGTGTGTGTGTGAGTGTGTGTGTGTGTGTTTGTGTGTGTGTGTGTGTGTATATATATATATATATTTGATTATTACATGCCTGCCTATACTGCATATATTGATACCTACATATTTTAATACATTTACAAAACTTAACACTGGTGTTTTGTCTAATTATTCACCCTCTGGCTCCCAGCTGTTCCCTCTTCTGGTCGCCCCTAGTGGCAGCCGTCGGTGCGCCCTAGTCCTAAACTGCATGTGGCGAGCTAGCCAGGAGCCAGTGTGAGTGAATAATTAAGGTATCTGTTCAAAAAGTCAAAAATGGACTTTGTTGCGCAAACAGGTGTACAGGTCCCACAAACTGTTTTGATCTCCGGGATCACAAACTCTGACTCACATGATGAAATTCTCGATTGTTTGCGCATATACGGCACATGAAAAAACACTTTACCCGTCAATGACCCTACAAGCACTTTTCACAAAAACCTGATCGCCGAATTTGATGAGGCGTCAGCTTTTACCGCTCTAAAGCCGCTTCTGCCTTACACCTACAAATCAACCACCACAGGCCGTGAGTATCACATCTCAGCACTCGCGGATGAACTTTCAGCCACAGCGGGACACAGTAGTCCAACCCCAGACGACCTGCAAGGACTGAAACAAATAGCTGACCAAGGAGGCATTCGTCTCGAGGACATGCTCAAAACGGTGATGAGCCAAATCAGTCAGCATTTGAATGTGAGAGGAGCAAATGAGGAGGACAGCTTTAATAACACCGAAAATGAAACTGGAAACGATTCCGATGAAACCAACAGAGAGCAAGAGGATGCATCTACTGTGGACGTGCTCACGGAAACACAGCCCGGTCCGAACGCAAGTGCCACAAACGCCCCAGTTCTCTCTGCCACCCCCTGGTCTGTCCACCACTGACCGCCAAGGGGCTCGACCAAGACAAAGTACAAGAGTGTCTAACATCAGGTCCACACAAAGATTTTCACTCTCCAACAATGAACTTTATCCCCCTGAAGTACAGAGAGTGGTCGTTGAACATGTGGTCCGCAATACTGATCTGAGTGCTCAAACTTCACTCCGATTCCGCTCATTCTCAGGCCGCATTCCAAAGCCAAGTAATGAAGCAGATTTTGAATCCTGGCGTTCTCAAATTGAACTGCTGCTTGCAACACAAACCTGTCTGCACTGCATGTCACCAGGCGCATCATGGAGAGCCTGTTGTCCCCAGCTGCTGACCTGATCAAAGGGTTGGGCCCAGAGACACTGCCAACTGTTCTGCTTTGTGTACTGGATTCGGCATCCGGCACCGTACAGGACGTTACAATACGCCCAATACCTCAATATTTTGCAGAACCAAGGGGAGCAACCGTCTGCATATCTACAGCGGTTGCAGCTCATGCTCAGTACTGTTGTGAAGAGAGGAGGGATCAGAGCTGTGGACATGAACTAACTTCTTGTTAAACAGTTTGTGCGTGGATGTTGGGACAACACTGTAATAACAAAGTTGCAACTGGAGCAAAGAAAGAACAACCCACCTTCATTCTCTGAGCTTTTACTGTTGTTACGCACAGAAGACAGACAACAAGCCAAAGAATCACTCATGAAACAGCACATCAACACCAGTTCAAAGCAAAAAGTCAACATCCAATCCCAGAGCACCTGTTCATGTGGCCATTCAAGTCCCAACAGTGAGCTCAAAGAACTGAAAAAACAAATGGAACAGCTCCAACGCCAAATGTCGGCACTTCTGTCCAAAACCAGCCCTACAGAGTCCAAACCCACACCATGTCAGTCCAACCGCTCCCAGTCTCAGTCCGCAGTTAAGCCAAAGCCATGGTACTGCTTCAACTGCGGTGAAGATGACAATATTTCATCCTCCTCGAACCCAGCCAACCCCACTCTGGATGAGCAAAAGAAAAAACAGTTACGCCAGAAACAACAAGTATGGACCAACAAGAACAATCAGAGCACTCAGTTAAACTAGAAGAAGCTTCTGTGAAGGGACACTCAGAAGCTGCCACTATGACCGGTCCCAAGAATAACCCATTCAGAGCTTTGACACTGCCAAGAGGTCTCGTTGGAACAAAAAGCAAGGTTCAAATCCAAATCAAAGACAATCACTTCCACTGTCTTCTCGATACTGGCTCCCAGGTCATGACAAACCCCCGCTCATTCTACAATACTTACCTGTCAGACCATGAGATCAAGCCACTTAATGACCTGCTGAAAATAGAAGGAGCAAATGGACAATCAGTACCATATCTTGGCTACATTGAAATAACACTGACCCTCCCCCCTGATTTCCTTGGCACACCCATCGAACTTGACTCTCTCAGATCAGCCCTTCCATCCTGCTGCCTCCGGTTACCAAGCTGTTATCAAAATCCTACAGCACCGCCACCATCAAAGTGTGGATGACCAGTACACCACTGTGCCCTTGCAGTCCAATCAGCCGTACACCATCTTGGCCGGCCAAACCGCTGTCCTTGAGGGACACCTGGCGTCACGGTTCCTACAAGGCGAAAAGGCAGTAATGATTGAACACCCTGCATCCTGTCCCCTTCCTGGTGGGCTCATTGTGAAAACCTGCCTCATTGACTTACCTCAACAACAATGTCATCTGCCAGTCATCATCATCAATGAGTCTGACCACACTGTTACCATCCCTGCAAAAGCAGTCATCGCAGAAATAAGCCCTTTCCAGACAGTCCATTCCAACAAACAGAGCGTCCATCCTGTAGAACCACCATCTCAACTGCAATATGACTTTGGAGACTCACCACTCGCCGCAGTGGAGACAACGCATTGTTGACCAGCTCAATAACATCCCTGACTTCTTCACCAAACATGAGATGGATTTCGGTCGGACAGACAAAGTCAAACATCAAATCAAGTTGTCTGATCCCAGCCCGTTCAAGCTAAGGCCCAGATTGATCCACCCTCAGGATGTTGATGCTGTGAGGCAACATTTGCAGGAACTGCTGGAATCCGGAGTCATTCATGAGTCCGAGTCGCCTTTTGCATCTCCAATTGTGGTGGTACGCAAAAAGAATGGGAGCGTGCGGTTGTGTATCGATTATTGTAAAATTAATCTGCAAACCATCAAAGACACTTACGCCCTCCTGAAGTTGGAAGATGCATTCTCTGCTCTGTCTGGATCCAAGTGGTTTTCCGTGCTTGATCTGAAATTGATCGAGATGGACGAAGCCAACAAGGCCAAAACTGCTTTTGTGTGCCTGTTGGGATTTTATGAATTTAACAGGATGCCGCAGGGGTTAACCAATGCTCCAAGCACCTTCCAACGGTTGATAGAAGAGTGTATGGGAGAACTTAACTTGAAAGAGGTCCTTGTCTTTATTGACGACTTCATTGTCTTTGCACCCACTCTCGAGGAGCACGAAGAGCGACTCATGAAAGTTCTGAGAAGGTTGAATGAGTTTGGACTCAAACTGTCTCTTGAAAAATGCATTTTTCCAGACCTCCGTCAAGTTTCTTGGGCACGTGGTTTCTCAGGAGGGTGTACAGACTGACCCAGATAAAATCAAAACTCTGACCACATGGCCAATCCTAACCAACTTGAAGGAGCTGAGGTCCTTTCTTGGGTTTACTGGTTATTACCGCCAGTTTGTACAAGGTTACTCCACCATAACTAAACCACTCCACGATCTCACAGCTGGTTACCCTCCATCCCAGAAACGTTGCAAGCCCAAATCTACACCAGAAACCTACCTCAATCCAAAAGAGCAATTTGTAGGACGTTGGACCCCAGAGTGCCAAAAAGCCTTTGAAACCATCCTCAGCAAACTTACCTCTGCTCCAGTCCTCGCATTTGTAGATCCTCGAAAACCATACATTCTCCACACTGACGCCAGTTCCACCGGCTTAGGTGCTGTCCTTTACCAGGAACAAGATGTAAAGAACAGAGTTGTGGCCTACGCCAGTCGAGGTCTTTCTATGAGTGAAGCCAAGTACCCTGCTCACAAGTTGGAGTTCCTTGCTCTCAAGTGGGCGGTTACGGAAAAATTTATGGATTATTTGTATGGTGGCCAATTCACTGTTCTGACTCACAGCAACCCTTTGACCTACCTTTTGACGCCACTAGCTATAGATGGCTGTCTGCCCTGTCCACCTTCACCTTCAAAATCACCTACCGTGCGGGAAAGCAGAATGCCGATGCTGACGGTCTGTCACGTCGTCCCCATGGAGAGCTATCTGATGATCATCTGTCTCAAAAAGAGAGAGAAAGAATTCAGAGATTTGCCCAGCAACACCTCCAAGATTCTGACTCTGTTACCATCGACCAACACACCATTCATGCCATTTCTGACCACCATCTTGTATACAATCCAGAAACTGAATCCATCAATGCCCTTGTTCTGCCCATGGGTGTCTGTCTACTCCCTCGACTCTCTGCCGCTAACATTGCCACCAAGCAGCGTGCCAATCCCGTTATCCAGCACGTCATTGCCCAGCTGGAACAAGGAGAGTCACCACCACCACAGCTGAGAGAACAGCTACCGCCCTGCCTCTGTTACTGAGAGAAGTAAATAAATTGGAGCTCCGTAACAACCTTCTCGTCAGGAGGAGACAGGTGGGAAGTGAGCACACATACCAACTTGTGTTGCCGGAGGAGTATCAGGCTGATGTGCTGCACCAACTTCACAACCAGATGGGGCATATGGGAATCGAAAGGACTCTGGATTTGGTTCCCGGTTCTACTGGCCGAGGATGTCCATTGATGTGGTTAACAAGATACGGACTTGTGAATGGTGTGTGAGGACGGAAGTCCCTACCGGAACATGCTGCACCCCTCGTGAACATCCAGACCCCACGTCCTCTCGAGCTGGTCTGCATAGACTTCCTGTCTGTGGAACCCAATGGTCAAATCAAAGATATCCGACCATTTCACCAAGTATGCTGTCACTGTACCGACCCGAAACCCAGAAGGCAAAGACTGTTGACTGTGGCTCAATTCTGTCTTTGGGACAAATTCTTTGTTCATTACGGCAAACTGGCAAACTGGAAAAGTTGCACAGCGACCAAGGCACAGATTTCGAATCTCGCCTAATTAAGGAACTCTGTGAAATGGCTGGAATTCAAAAGATAAGAACAACTCCGTATCATCCAAGAGGCAACCCTGTAGAGCGATTCAACAGAACGCTACTGGATATGCTGGGAAGTCTGACTGAACAACAAAAAAAGACACACTGGAAAGATCATGTAAAACCACTTGTGCATACATACAACTGCACCAAGGATGATTGCCACGGGAGATTCTCTCCCCTAATGAACTAAACCACGTTACACAAAAATCAATGTTGGGAATAACTTCGAACATAAAAAAAACCTGCTTAGATTAACCTGGGCCAGTTGCTGGCGTTCCAAAAAAGTGTGGCACCAAGAGAGCCAGAGTTGTGATGCCAAAAAACCATGATCTGCATTCATTTATGCATGCAGACGGATGTGAAGTTCTTATCGTGCTCTCCGCCTCTATGAACTAAACCGCGTTACACAACTCAATGTGATGTTTGAGGATATAGGTAAAAAATAGTTTAGTTTGCTGTTTAAAAAAACTGCTTATGATCAACTGGGCCAGTTTAGCAGGAGGCCTGAGGGCCAATAAAAACTGCTCTGAGGGCCACATTTGGCCCCCGGACCACCAGTTTGGACACACCCTGCTCTACATGATCCTGTTTTTTTTTATTTCACTATTGTGTCCTGTGAATCAACATATGAACATTAATAACAGACAAAAAGGTGGTGCCTTCTTTCCCTGAAATCGCTTCCGCTAACGTTAGCAACAGATTTGATTGACAGCTTTGCTAAGCCTACTCTGTGCTAAACCAGCAGTGTATGCAGGCGGGAAGGGGCGTTACTCACGAGCAGAAATTCCAAATATGGAACTCCCACTCTGTTTGAAAAGAGCAAGTCTCTTTCGTTAAAAAGCAGGGCCAGACAAGAAGAAAAAAGTGAATTTCTAAACTTGACTTGCAATTCTACATTGTAGTTTGCTGTCACTATCTGCAGGAGTTACAAGAATCCCTGGGCTCAGGAGCGCCCCCTAACATGAGGCAGGGACGTGTCTCACCCGACGCCTTTTCACACACCTTAAAGCAGCAGCTGAGCTACAGCACAGTCAGAACAAGTGAGGCACCAACGGCCGGTGCCTCACCGCACGTCTCTTCTCAGGGTTTCAACGGCAAATGTAAAAATTTAGTGATTTTGGAGTAAAAACAAGAATAAAATTGCAAAGTTAAATAGAAAATAACTTTACGGTACAAATCATTGGATAAATATAACCATTTCATTTTTTTTTTTCTCTGACACGGCCTCACCTGACGCACGTCACTGATATATGTTTATATTACATCAGAGATTTGGCCTGTGACATGTAGCAAAGCCTGAATATACAAGACTCATTGTACAAATTGTTTTCTAAATGCATTAATTCAATTATTAATTCATATATTACAAATACAGTTAAATAAACAGAAAAACTCTGAACAAGATTTACCCTCATCTATTTTAATATAATTCTGTCATGTTTGTCCGGATTAATAAGCCCAAAGGGTCGTGTGTGGCCCCCGGGCCGTAGTTTGCACATGTCTGGTCTGTGGTCTCAACGTGGCACTAACAGGACAGACTGGTTTTTGAGAGAAATCAGGGAGCTAGTGTGTCAGGCGTCGGCAGGATCCGGTTGCTCTGGTGTTTACCGAGCGTCATCTTTTGTCTGAGCACAGATAGAAAAGTGCATCTCCAGTGTCTCGTCTGCAGACCGACCCGGACACGACTGTGGTGGAGAGTGTCGTCCTGCGGGTGAGTGTCTCGTCTGCAGACCGACCCGGACACGACTGTGGTGGAGAGCGTCGTCCTGCGGGTGAGTCCTGCTCTGTCTCGAGTGTGAATGTCACGTCTGAGGCTGATAATGTGGTGAAGTGGTTTGTAGTGACTCTTTTGTGGGATCTGAATCTTTTGGATCAGTTCATTTCTATTTTTTTTTTTTTATTATTTTTTTTTTGTTTGTTTGTGAACCAATTTTTTTATTCAAGTGTTGATCTCATCTGCAGTTATACAAGTTACATTTTGATTACATTTTTTCCCCTTTTTAAACCCCACACCTCCACCTTTTTCCCACAAGATCTACTTTTGATGAGCATATAAAAAAAGGCAAGAAAATAAAAAATAAATACACAATAAGGATAAAACAACAACAATAATAATAATAATAATAATAATAATAATAATAATAAAATAATAATAATAATAATAATAATAATAATATAATGATAATAATAAAATAATAATAACAAATATACAAAACTCATGCTTTACAAGATGTGGGATTATATACTAAAATAAATAAATAAAATAATAAAATTCGTATCGGTTCCGTTCAAAGAGCCGCTCAAAAGACTGGCTCTTTTAATATTTATTTATAACAGAAGCCAATGTGAATACTCGTTTTATCTACGACTTGAACCAGCAACCTTCAGATTAGTGGTTAAATGCTCTACCAACTGAGCCACCATTATCAGCTCTCTGCTCCTGTGATGATTCCTGTGTCGAGTCGCCGTTAATCGAGATAAAAACACATAAAAACTAGAAACGCAAAAAGATTCGGTTCCCTTACAAAATGAGATCCGATTCCAACAGTTCACATAAAAGAATCGTTCAAAAGAGCCGGCTCCTTCACGTATGTCTCATCAGTCGAGTTTAGCAAAATCTCTCCATTTAAAAGTTTAAAAACAGCAGCAGGTGTCACATTATTAAAGTCACAAATCACTGTAACTTTCTTTTACAGCTGTGGACGTCGTTGCCATGGCGACGGTGAAGTGCATTCTGGGTGCTGTAGTCCTGTGTGCGCTCTCACTGTGGACAGAAGCCGGGGTAAGACTCACTTTTCCTCGAGAATAAATACGTTTCTGCCCAAAGAGACGAATGTTTGATGCATGTTACGTTGACTTTTTTCTGTCGAGGTGCCGAGGACGTCCGAGCACCGACGGAACGAGAGACTGGAGCTAGCAAACGCAGCGCTGGGTTAGCATGATCGACAGACTTTACTTGAGTAACTTTTTACCTCTGTATCTGTACTTTTAGTAATAAATGGAGCACTTCCTGCTGCTGTTTCGTATGTTTTATTTCAGGGAGTGGTGCTTTTAGGTCAGTTCGGAGAAACGTAAACCGAAAGTGGCCCAGATCGAGTGATGGAAAACGTGTATGTGCCGTGTGTGATTGACGAGAGCTTTTGTGAGTAAAAAATACAAACTTTTTTTTTGTTTTTATTTACTCCATTTGTGTGATTACATTTAAAAAAAAATAATGTATTTATTATGTTCTGTCAGAAATGTTCCACAGTATGTCATTATATTTATATGTCTAGAAAAAAAAGCATGTATTTTTACTGCGTGTGAGTGTCACCTCTCCACAGATCTGACCTGTATGGCGACATTTCCAGCTTGTCTCCATAGAAACAGAAGTTTAAAGATATATATTCATGTTTTATTCATATTTTCATATTTCTGATGCCTTATGTCTGTATTTTCTGGACTATATGTCGCTCTGGAGTATAAGCCGAGAGGAAGATGAAGCGCCGTGTAGTAGATACTGGAACAAGTCTACAGCGCCCTCGTGTGGTCGTCAGTGAAATTACATATTTGAATCATTCCACAAATAAGTTGCCCCCAAACAAACTATGACAAAAGTGACACTTACAGTCCAGAAAATACAGTATGTAAAATGTAGGAAGGAGTAAAAAAAAAAAAAGGAGGCGTGTCCAAACTGTCTGTGCGTTTAAACGTGTTTTTTCTCTGTTTTTTAGCGAGCGCGGCGAGGGCGGCGTTCACGCTGGGTCTGGTTTTGTTTCACTTATCGACCTGCATCAGATTCACCCCCAGAACCAACGAGACGGATCATCTGCACGTACGGCCCTCCGCTGGGTACGACACACGGTTGAACACTGATCTGAAGGTTGGCGGTTCGAATCCCGCTCTCGACATACATATCACTGGTCGAGCGGTCAGATGTCGTGTCCTTGGGCAAGACACTTAGCCCCGCCTCGCCCCCAGTGTCTGTGTGCACCGGTGTATCAATGTGTGAGTGGTTCTTTGATGTAAAGTGTCTTGAAATTGGAAAAACTCTGTGTAAAAATGTGACCATGAACATTGACCAGACTCCACATACTGCCCTCTAGTGGTGCGTTAAGGATCATACCTATAAAATGACTTGAATGTGTCTGTTTTGTGTATTTAAAAAACGGTGTCGCAACGGTTTTTCACATTCATCAATCACAATTTGCACGTTTATCTTTCTCTCAAACTTTGTCATCTCATAACACACGAAAAACACTTAAACCCAAAGTGCCACAACTGATCAAAAATGTGTCATGTCAATCCCCAAAACGAATTTCACTGACCGCACACCCCGAATTTCACCCGAATGTACCACAGACTGTGTAAAGACGTACTACTGCACATCACTCCAGGTTTGTGAAGCTGTAGTGTGTTGTTTTGTGTCATGTTTTTGTAGATTTATGGAGAATTGTCGTGTGGAGCATGGGTAATGTAGGTGTCTTGTGGGCGGAGCCTCGTACAGAACCTTACAGAGGGTTTGAATAGAGAGCGGGATAGATCTCTAGATTACTCAAACGTACATGGATGACTCTTAAACCTCTTCAGACGTGTTTTTGATGAGGAGCACCTCCAGTTGAACGTCACAAATGGTAGATAATCGTGTTTGTCTTGACCTTGTTCGCAGCTGTCGGTCTTTCGTCGGGCGTCGGGGAGGTCCTCAGACTCTGGAGCTGAAATATCCCGAGTGTTTCGAAGTGAGCACGATTCACCACGAGCTGCTTCATGCTCTGGGCTTCCAACACGAGCACAACCGCTGGGACAGAGACGTCCACATCAGGGTGATCTGGGACAACATCAGGCCACGTGAGGTTTGGAATGTGTCAGACCAGCTTTGTGTCTCTATGGTTCTCATCTCTGTGGGTCGTTCTGTTATAATTTACACATTTTAAATCACAATATTCATCTAAAACCACTTAAGAGAAACAGTTCGAGATGATTTCAAGATCAAAAACTGTGGTGTAAATGTCATGACAATAAAGAGCCGTGTAGCTGTAGCGCCCCCTGTGGACAGAGCACGTCACAGCAGCACGTTTTTAAACATTTGGACCAAAATGACGACCGCGACGCTGCAGAAT
>JAIEZT010000384.1:53409-110781 GCA_019594935.1 Periophthalmus modestus | reverse complement strand
TGTGTGTGTGCGCAATCTTTATGTTGGGTCTAATTTTGTTTTTTGTATTTATTCATATATGCTCTTATAGAAATTTATATAGATATTGATTATTACAGCCTGCCTATACTGATATATTGATAGCTACATATTTCTAAGTACATTTACAGTACATACATTTTAATCACTGTGTTTTGTCTAATATTTCACCTACTGGTCCCAGCGTTCCTCTTCTAGTCGCCCTATGGCCAGCCGTCAGTGCGCCCTAGTCCTAAACGCATGTGGCGAGCTAGCCAGGATGCCAGTGTGAGGGAATAATTAAGGTATCTGTTCAAAAAGTAACAATGGACTTTGTTGCGCACACAGGTGTAAAGGTCCCACAAATGTTTTGATCCCGGGATCACAATGATTCACATGATGAATATTCGCGATTGTTGCGCATATACGGCACATAGTAAAAAAACACTTACCCGTCAATGAAACCCTACAAGCACTTTTCACAAAAACCTGATCGCCGAATTTGATGAGGCGTCAGTTTTTACCGCTCTAAAAGCCGCTTATTGCCTACACCACACAATCAACCACCACAGGCCGTGAGTATCGCATCTCAGCACTCGCGGATGATGACTTTCAGCCACAGTGGGACACAGTAGTCCAACCCAGACGACCTGCAAGGACTGAAACAAATAGCTGACAAGGAGGCGCATTCGTCTCGAGGACATGACTCAAAAACGGTGATGAGCCAAACAGTCAGCATTTGACATGTGAGAGGAGCAAATGAGGAGGACAGCTTACTAAACACCGAAAATGAAAATGGAAAACGATTCCGATGAAACCAACAGAGAGCAAGAGGATTGGCATCTACTTGTGGACGTGCTCACCCCTACCGGGACCACACAGCCCGGCCCGAACGCAAGTGCCACAAACGCCCCAGTTCTCTCTGCCACCCCCTGGTCTGTCCACCACTGACCGCCAAGGGGCTCGGCCAAGTCAAAGTACACGAGTGTCTAACATCAGGTTCCACACAAAGATTTTCACTCTCCAACAATGAACTTAATCCCCCTGAAATACAGAGAGTGGTCGTTGTTGAACATGTGGTCCGCAGTAGTAGGATTGATCTGAGTGCTCAAACTCACTCCGATTCCGCTCATTCTCAGGCCGCATTCCAAAAGCCAAGTAATGAAGCAGATTTTGAATCCTGGCGTTCTCAAATTGAACTGCTGCTTGCAACACAAACCTGTCTGCACTGCAGGTCACCAGGCACATCATGGAGAGCTGTGTCTCCAGCTGCTGACCTGATCAAAGGGTTGGGCCAGAGAGACACTGCCAACGTTCTGCTTTGTGTACGGGATTCGGCATCCGGCCACCGTACAGGACGTTACAATACGCCCAATACCTCAATATTTTGCAGAACCAAGGGGAGCAACCGTCTGCATACCTACAGCGGTTGCAGCTCATGCTCAGTACTGTTGTGAAGAGAGGAGGGATCAGAGCTGTGGACATGAACTAACTTCTTGTTAAACAGTTTGTGCGTGGATGTTGGGACAACACTGTAATAAACAAAGTTGCAAACTGGAGCAAAGAAAAGAACAACCCACCTTCATTCTCTGAGCTTTTACTGTGTTACGCACAGAAGGACAGAACAACAACAAGCCAAAGAATCACTCATGAAAACAGCACATCAACACCAGTTCAAAGCAAAAAGTCAACATCCAATCCCAGAGCACCTGTTCATGTGGCCATTCAAGTCCCAAACAGTGAGCTCAAAGAACTGAAAAAAACAAATGGAACAGCGGCCCAACGCCAAATGTCGGCACTTCTGTCCAAAACCAGCCCTACAGAGTCCAAACCCCACACCACGTCAGTCCAACCGCTCCCAGTCTCAGTCCGCAGTTAAGCCAAAGCCATGGTACTGCTTCAACTGCGGTGAAAATGGCCATATTTTCATCCTCCTGCTCGAACCCAGCCAACCCCACTCTGGATGAGCAAAAGAAAAAAAAACAGTTACGCCAGAAACAGCAAGTATGGACCAAACAAGAACAATCAGAGCACTCAGTTAAAACTAGAAGAAGCTTCTGTGAAGGGGCACTCAGAAAGCTGCCACCAGACCGGTCCCAAGAATAACCCATTCAGAGCTTTGACACTGCCAAGAGGTCTCGTTGGAACAAAAAGAAGGGTTCAAATCCAAATCAAAGACAATCACTTCCACTGTCTTCTCGATACTGGCTCCCAGGACATGACAATCCCACGCTCATTCTACAATACTTACCTGTCAGACCATGAGATCAAGCCACTTAATGACCTGCTGGAAATAGAAGGAGCAAAGGGACAATCAGTACCATATCTTGGCTACATTGAAATAACACGACCCTCCCCCTGATATTCCTTGGCACAACCCCATCGAACTTGACTCTCTCAGATCAGCCCTTCCATCCTGCTGCCTCCGGTTACCAAGCGGTTATCAAAATCCTACAGCACCGCCACCATCAAAGTGTGGATGACCCAGTACACTACTGTGCCCTTGCAGTGCCAAATCAGCCGTTACACCATCTTGGCCGGCCAAAAACCGCTGTCCTTGAGGGAACACCTGGCGTCACGGTTCCTACAAGGCGAAAAGGCAGTTAATGATTGAACACACCTGCATCCTGTCCCCTTCCTGGTGGGCTCATTGTGAAAACCTGCCTCATTGACTTACCTCAACAACAATGTCATCTGCCAGTCATCATCATCAATGAGTCTGACCACACTGTTACCATCCCTGCAAAAGCAGTCATCGCTGAAATAAGCCCTTTCCAGACAGTCCATTCCAACAAACAGAGCGTCCATCCTGTAGAACCACCATCTCAACTGCAATATGACTTTGGAGACTCACCACTCTCGCCGCAGTGGAGACAACGCATTGTTGACCAGCTCAATAACATCCCTGACTTCTTCGCCAAACATGACATGGATTTCGGTCGGACAGACAAAGTCAAACATCAAATCAAGTTGTCTGATCCCAGCCCGTTCAACATAAGGCCCAGATCGATCCACCCTCAGGATGTTGATGCTGTGAGGCAACATTTGCAGGAACTGCTGGAATCCGGAGTCATTCATGAGTCCGAGTTGCCTTTTGCATCTCCAATTGTGGTGGTACGCAAAAAGAATGGGAGCGTGCGGTTGTGTATCGCTTATCGTAAAATTAATCTGCAAACCATCAAAGACACTTACGCCCTCCTGAAGTTGGAAGACGCATTCTCTGCTCTGTCTGGATCCAAGTGATTTTCCGTGCTTGATCTGAAATTGATCGAGATGGACGAAGCCAACAAGGCCAAAACTGCTTTTGTGTGCCTGTTGGGATTTTATGAATTTAACAGGATGCCGCAGGGGTTAACCAATGCTCCAAGCACCTTCCAACGGTTGATAGAAGAGTGTATGGGAGAACTTAACTTGAAAGAGGTCCTTGTCTTTATTGACGACTTCATTGTCTTTGCACCCACTCTCGAGGAGCACGAAGAGCGACTCATGAAAGTTCTGAGAAGGTTGAATGAGTTTGGACTCAAACTGTCTCTTGAAAAATGCATTTTTCCAGACCTCCGTCAAGTTTCTTGGGCACGTGGTTTCTCAGGAGGGTGTACAGACTGACCCAGATAAAATCAAAACTCTGACCACATGGCCAATCCCAACCAACTTGAAGGAGCTGAGGTCCTTTCTTGGGTTTACTGGTTATTACCGCCGGGTTTGTACAAGGTTACTCCACCATAACTAAGCCACTCCACGATCTCACAGCTGGTTACCCTCCATCCCAGAAAACGTTGCAAGCCCAAATCTAAACCAGAAACCTACTTCAATCCAAAAGAGCAATTTGTAGGACGTTGGACCCCAGAGTGCCAAAAAGCCTTTGAAACCATCCTCAGCAAACTTACCTCTGCTCCAGTCCTCGCATTTGTAGATCCTTGAAAACCATACATTCTCCACACTGACGCCAGTTCCACCGGCTTAGGTGCTGTCCTTTACCAGGAACAAGATGTAAAGAACAGAGTTGTGGCCTACGCCAGTCGAGGTCTTTCTATGAGCGAAGCCAAGTACCCTGCTCACAAGTGGAGAGTTCCTTGCTCTCAAGTGGGCGGTTACAGAAAAAATGCATGTATGGATTTGACGTCACAAGCTATAGATGGCTGTCTGCCCTGTCCACCTTCACCTTCAAAATCACCTACCGTGCGGGAAAGCAGAATGCCGATGCTGATGGTCTGTCACGTCGTCCCCATGGAGAGCTATCTGATGATCATCTGTCTCAAAAAGAGAGAGAAAGAATTCAGAGATTTGCCCAGCAACACCTCCAAGATTCTGACTCTTACCATCGACCAACACACCATTCATGCCATTTCTGACCGCCATCTTGTATACAATCCAGAAACTGAATCCATCAATGCCCTTGTTCTGTCCATGGGTGTCTGTGCTGACAGTGTACCCGACAGTTTTGCAGACGACACACAGTTCGCCTCCACTGTACTCCCTCGACTCTCTGCCGCTAACATTGCCACCAAGCAGCGTGCCAATCCCGTTATCCAGCACGTCATTGCCCAGCTGGAACAAGGAGAGTCTCCACCACCACAGCTGAGAGAACAGCTACCGGCCCTGCCTCTGTTACTGAGAGAAGTAAATAAATTGGAGCTCCGTAACAACCTTCTCGTCAGGAGGAGACAGGTGGGAAGTGAGCACACATACCAACTTGTGTTGCCGGAGGAGTATCAGGCTGATGTGCTGCACCAACTTCACAACCAGATGGGGCATATGGGAATCGAAAGGAGTCCGGACTTGGTACATTCCCGGTTCTACTGGCCGAGGATGTCCATTGATGTGGTTAACAAGATACGGACTTGTGAATGGTGTGTGAGACGGAAGTCCCTACCGGAACATGCTGCACCCCTCGTGAACATCCAGACCCCACGTCCTCTCGAGCTGGTCTGCATAGACTTCCTGTCTGTGGAACCCAATGGTCAAATCAAAGATATCCGACCATTTCACCAAGTATGCTGTCACTGTACCGACCCGAAACCAGAAGGCAAAGACTGTTGCTCAATGTCTTTGGGACAAATTCTTTGTTCATTACGGCAAACTGGAAAAGTTGCACAGCGACCAAGGCACAGATTTCGAATCTCGCCTAATTAAGGAACTCTGTGAAATGGCTGGAATTCAAAAGATAAGAACAACTCCGTATCATCCAAGAGGCAACCCTGTAGAGCGATTCAACAGAACGCTACTGGATATGCTGGGAAGTCTGACTGAACAACACAAAAGACACTGGAAAGATCATGTAAAACCACTTGTGCATACATACAACTGCACCAAGGATGATGCCACGGGATTCTCTCCCTATGAACTAAACCACGTTACACAACTCAATGTGATGTTTGAGGATATAGTGGTAAAAATAGTTTAGTTTGCTGTTAAAAAAAACTGCTTATGATCAACTGGGCCAGTTTAGCAGGAGGCCTGAGGGCCAATAAAAACTGGTCTGAGGGCCACATTTGGCCCCCGGACCACAGTTTGGACACACCTGCTCTACATGATCCTGGGTTTTTTTATTTCACGTCTGTGTCTGTGAATCAACATATGAACATTAATAACAGACAAAATGGTGCCTTCTTTCCCTGAAATCGCTTCCGCTAACGTTAGCAACAGATTTGATTGACAGCTTTGCTAAGCCTACTCTGTGCTAAACCAGCAGTGTGGGCGGGAAGGGGCGTTACTCACGAGCAGAATTCCAAATATGGAACTCCCACTCTGTTTGAAAAGAGCAAGTCTTTCGTTAAAAAGTAGGGCCAGACAAGAAGAAAAAAGTGAATTGCTAAACTTGACTTGCTAATTCTACATTGTAGTTTGCTGTCACTATTCTGCAGGAGTTACAAGAATCCCTGGGCTCAGGAGCGCCCCCTAACATGAGGCAGGGACGTGTCTCACCCGACGCCTTTTCACAGCCTTAAAGCAGCAGCTGAGCTACAGCACAGTCAGAACATGTGAGGCACCAACGGCCGGTGCCTCACCGCACGTCTCTCCTCAGGGTTTCAACGGCAAATGTAAAAATTTAGCGATTTTGAGTAAAATCAAGAATAAAATTGCAAAGTTAAATAGAAAATAACTTTATGGTACAAATCACCTGACGCACGTCACTGATATATGTTTATATGACATCAGAGATTTGGCCTGTGACATGTAGCAAAGCCTGAATATACAAGGCTCATTGTACAAATTGTTTTCTAAATGCATTAATTCAATTATTAATGCATATGTTACAAATACAGTTAAATGAACAGAAACACTCTGAACAAGATTTACCCTCACCTATTTTAATATAATTCTGTCATGTTTGTCCGGATTAATAAGCCCAAAGGGCCGTGTGTGGCCCCCGGGCCGTAGTTTGCACATGTCTGGTCTATGGTCTCAACGTGGCACTAACAGGACAGACTGGTTTTTGAGAGAAATCAGGGAGCTAGTGTGTCAGGCGTCGGCAGGATCCGGTTGCTCTGGTGTTCACCGAGCGTCATCTTTTGTCTGAGCACAGATAGAAAAGTGCATCTCCAGTGTCTCGTCTGCAGACCGACCCGGACACGACTGTGGTGGAGAGGAGAGTGTCGTCCTGCGGGTGAGTGTCTCGTCTGCAGACCGACCCGGACACGACTGTGGTGGAGAGCGTCGTCCTGCGGGTGAGTCCTGCTCTGTCTCGAGTGTGAATGTCACGTCTGAGGCTGATAATGTGGTGAAGTGGTTTGTAGTGACTCTTTTGTGGGATCTGAATCTTTTGGATCAGTAATTTTTTTTTTTTTTTTTTTTTTTTTTTTTTTTTTGTGAAACAGTTTTTTTTATTCAAAGTCTCATCTGCAGTTATACAAGTTACATTTTGATTAAATTTTTTCCCTTTTTTAAAACCCCACACCTCCACCTTTTTTTGTTTTCGTTTTCCCACAAGATCTACTTTTGATGGGCATATAAAAAAAAGCAAGAAAATAAAAAATAAATACACAATAAGGATAAAAAAACAATAATAATAATAATAATAATAATAATAATAATAATAATAATAATAATAATAATAATAACAAATATACAAAATCATGCTTTACAGATGTGGTGATTATATACTAAAATAAATAAATAAATAAAATAATAAAATTCGTATCGGTTCCGTTCAAAGAGCCGCTCAAAAGACTTTTAATATTTATTTATAACAGAAGCCAATGTGAGAACTCGTTTTATTTATGAACTGATCACAGAGACACGACCGAGGCTCAGATGTGTTTAAATGGTCAAACTGAGAGTGGGACAGAGTTTACCCTTTGGAATCGTGAAAAATCTAAATACCGTTGCACTACAATAATAGTAATATTTAAAAAAAAAAAAAAAAAGGGTTTGAGGTAATTTAAGGATCTTGCCCAAGGCCACAGCGACTGCACTGATCTGTGGGAGCTGAAATCACACCGCCAACTTCTGGGGTGGTGTAGAGAGCGGGGACTTGAACCAGCAACCTTCAGATTAGTGGTTAAACGCTCTACCGACTGAGCCACCATTATCAGCTCTCTGCTCCGTGTCGCCTGCTCTGCTCCTGTGATGATTCCTGTGTCGAGTCGCCATTAATCGAGATAAAAACACATAAAAACTAGAAACGCAAAAGACTCGGTTCCCTTACAAAATGAGATCCGATTCCAACAGTTCACATAAAAGAATCGTTCAAAAGAGCCGGCTCCTTCACGTATGTCTCATCAGTCGAGTTTAGCAAAATCTCTCCATTTAAAAGTTTAAAAACAGCAGCAGGTGTCACATTATTAAAGTCACAAATCACTGTAACTTTCTTTTACAGCTGTGGACGTCGTTGCCATGGCGACGGTGAAGTGCATTCTGGGTGCTGTAGTCCTGTGTGCGCTCTCACTGTGGACAGAAGCCGGGGTAAGACTCACTTTTCCTCGAGAATAAATACGTTTCTGCCCAAAGACGAATGTTTGATGCATGTTACGTTTGACTTTTTCTGTCGAGGTGCCGAGGACGTCCGAGCACCGACGGAACGAGAGACTGGAGCTAGCAAACGCAGCGCTGGGTTAGCATGATCGACAGACTTTACTTGAGTAACTTTTTACCTCTGTATCTGTACTTTTAGTAGTAAATGGAGCACTTCCTGCTGCTGTTTCGTATGTTTTATTTCAGGGAGTGGTGCTTTTAGGTCAGTTCGGAGAAACGTAAACCGAAAGTGGCCCAGATCGAGTGATGGAAACGTGTATGTGCCGTGTGTGATTGACGAGAGCTTTTGTGAGTAAAAATACAAACTTTTTTTTTGTTTTATTTACTCCATTTGTGTGATTACATTTAAAAAAAAATAATGTATTTATTATGTTCTGTCAGAAATGTTCCACAGTATGTCATTATATTTATATGTCTAGAAAAAAAAGCATGTATTTTTACTGCTTGTGAGTGTCACCTCTCCACAGATCTGACCTGTATGGCGACATTTCCAGCTTGTCTCCATAGAAACAGAAGTTTAAAGATATATATTCATGTTTTATTCATATTTTCATATTTCTGATGCCTTATGTCTGTATTTTCTGGACTATATGTGGCTCTGGAGTATAAGCCGAGAGGAAGATGAAGCGCCGTGTAGTAGATACTGGTACAAGTCTACAGCGCCCTCGTGTGGTCGTCAGTGAAATTACATATTTGAATCATTCCACAAATAAGTCGCGTCTGAGGATAAGTCGCCCCCCAACAAACTATGACAAAAGTGACACTTATAGTCCAGAAAATACAGTATGTAAAATGTAGGAAGGAGTAAAAAAAAAAAAGGAGGCGTGTCCAAACGTGTTTAAACGTGTTTTCTGTGTTTCTTAGCGAGCGCGGCGAGGGCGGCGTTCACCTTGGGTCTGGTTTTGTTTCACTTATCGACCTGCATCAGATTCACCCCCAGAACCAACGAGACGGATCATCTGCACGTACGGCCCTCCGCTGGGTACGACACGGTTTGAACACTCATCTGAAGGTTGGCGGTTCAAATCCCGCTCTCGACATACATATCACTGGTCGAGCGGTCAGATGTCGTGTCCTTGGGCAAGACACTTAGCCCCGCCTCGCCCCCAGTGTCTGTGTGCACCGGTGTATCAATGTGTGAGTGGTTCCTTGATGTAAAGTGTCTTGAAATTGGAAAAACCCATTGACCAGACTCCACATACTGCCCTCTAGTGGTGCGTTAAGGATCATACCTATAAAATGACTTGAATGTGTCTGTTTTGTGTATTTAAAAAACGGTGTCGCAACAGTTTTTCACATTCATCAATCACAATTTGCACGTTTATCTTTCTCTCAAACTTTGTCATCTCATAACACACGAAAAACACTTAAACCCAAAGTGCCACAACTGATCAAAAATGTGTCATGTCAATCCCCAAAACGAATTTCACTGACCGCACACCCCGAATTTCACCCGAATGTACCACAGACTGTGTAAAGACGTACTTCTGCACATCACTCCAGGTTTGTGAAGCTGTAGTGTGTTGTTTTGTGTCATGTTTTTGTAGATTTATGGAGAATTGTCGTGTGGAGCATGGGTGACGCAGGTTTCTTGTGGGCGGAGCCTCGTACAGAACCTTACAGAGGGTTTGAATAGAGAGCGGGATAGATCTCTAGATTACTCAAACGTACATGGATGACTCTTAAACCTCTTCAGACGTGTTTTTGATGAGGAGCACCTCCAGTTTAACGTCACAAATGGTAGATAATCGTGTTTGTCTTGACCTTGTTCGCAGCTGTCGGTCTTTCGTCGGGCGTCAGGGAGGTCCTCAGACTCTGGAGCTGAAATATCCCGAGTGTTTCGAAGTGAGCACGATTCACCACGAGCTGCTTCATGCTCTGGGATTCCAACACGAGCACAACCGCTGGGACAGAGACGTCCACATCAGGGTGATCTGGGACAACATCAGGCCACGTGAGGTTTGGAATGTGTCAGACCAGCTTGTGTCTCTATGGTTCTCATCTCTGTGGGTCGTTCTGTTATAATTTACACATTTTAAATCATAATATTCATCTAAAACCACTTAAGAGAAACAGTTCGAGATGATTTCAAGATCAAAAACTGTGGTGTAAACGTCATGACAATAAAGAGTCGTGTAGCTGTAGCGCCCCCTGTGGACAGAGCACGTCACAGCAGCACGTTTTTAAACATTTGGACCAAAATGACGACGCGACGCTGCAGAATCAAAGAGTATCAACGATTAAGAAAATAAAACTGGAGAAGAGACGAGAGAAAAGAGGAGACGAGAGAGGAGATGAGAGAGGAGACGAGAGAGGAGACGAGAGAGGAGACGAGAGAGGAGACGAGAGAGGAGACGAGAGAGGAGACAAGAGAGGAGACGAGAGAGGAGACGAGAGAGGAGACGGGAGAGGAGACGAGAGAGGAGACGAGAGTGGAGACGAGAGAGGAGACGGGGGAGGAGACGAGAGAGGTGAGAGGAGACGAGAGAGGAGAGAGGAGACGAGAGAGGAGACAAGAGAGGAGAGGAGAGGAAGAGAGAAGAGAGGAGAGAGGAGACGAGAGAGAGGAGACGAGAGAGGAGACGAGGAGAGGAGACGAGAGAGGAGACAAGAGAGGAGACGAGGGAGGAGACGAGACGAGAGAGGAGAGAGGAGACGAGAGAGGAGAGGAGACGAGAGGAGACGAGAGAGGAGACGAGAGAGAGACGAGAGAGGAGACGAGAGGAGACGGGAGAGGAGACGAGAGAGAGAGACGAGAGAGGAGACGAGAGAGAGGAGACGAGGACGAGGAGACGAGAGAGAGGTGAGAGGAGACGAGAGAGGAGACGGAGAGAAGACGAGAGAGGAGACGAGAGAGACGAGAGAGAGAGAGAGAGACGAGGGAGGAGACGAGAGAGAGGAGACGAGAGAGGAGACGAGAGAGGAGACGAGAGAGGAGACGAGAGGAGACGAGAGACAAGAGAGGAGATGACAGAGGAGACGACAGAGGAGACGACGAAAGAGGAGACGAGAGAAGAGGAGACGAGAGAAGAGAGAGGAGAGAGAGGAGAGACGAGAGAGGAGACGAGAGAGGAGACGACAGAGGAGACGACAGAGGAGACGAGGAGAGAGAGACGAGAGAGAGAGAGAAGAGAGGAGACGACAGAGGAGACGAGAGAGGAGACGAGAGAGGAGGAGAAGAGAGGAGACGAGAGAGGAGACGAGAGAGGAGACGAGAGGGGGGGACAGAAGAGAGGAGACGAGAGAGGAGACGGGAGAGGAGACGAGAGAGAGGAGACGAGAGAGGAGACGAGAGAGGAGACGAGAGAGGAGACGGGAGAGGAGACGAGAGAGAGGAGACGAGAGAGAGGAGACGAGAGAGGAGACGAGGGAGGAGACGAGAGAGGTGAGAGGAGACGAGAGAGGAGACGAGAGAGAAGACGAGAGAGGAGACGAGAGAGGAGACGAGAGAGGAGATGAGGGAGGAGACGAGAGAGGAGACGAGAGAGGAGACGAGGGAGGAGACGAGAGAGGAGACGAGAGGGGAGACAAGAGAGGAGATGACAGAGGAGACGACAGAGGAGACGAAAGAGGAGACGAGAGAAGAGGAGACGAGAGAAGAGGAGAGGAGAGAGGAGACGAGAGAGGAGACGAGAGAGGAGACGACAGAGGAGACGACAGAGGAGACGAGAGAGGAGACGAGAGAGGAGAGAGAGAGGAGACGAGAGAGGAGAGGAGAGAGAGAGGAGACGAGAGGGGACAGAAGAGAGGAGACGAGAGGAGAGAGAGGAGACGAGAGAGGAGACGAGAGAGGAGAGAAGAGAGGAGACGAGAGAGGAGAGAGAGAGAGGAGACGAGAGAGGAGAGAGGAGAGGGAGACAAGAGAGAGGAGAAGAGAGGAGAGAGGAGACGAGAGAGGAGATGAGAGAGGAGAGAGGAGAGGAGAGAGAGGAGACGAGAGAGGAGAGAGGAGAGGAGACAAGAGAGGAGAGAAGAGAGGAGACGAGAGAGGAGAGAAGAGAGGAGACGAGAGAGGAGAGAAGAGAGGAGACGAGAGAGGAGAGAAGAGAGGAGACGAGAGAGGAGAGAGGAGAGGAGAGAGCCTTGAGAAACATCTGAACAGTTTGAAGAACAGGGAGGATTTAAAGAGCATTGACGGGTTAAACTTTTAATTTCAAGATTTAGCAGCAGTCAGCAGTATTTTTATTGTAGTTTTTAAATATTCTCTGCGTTTCATGTTTTTACAGGCGACAGAGGCGAGTTTCAGAAGAGTCTCAGTCTGAACCTCCGGACGCCCTACGACTACAGCTCCGTCCTGCACTACGCCAGGTCAGATCACACAGATTATACACGTAAAGCTCCACTATGTAACATTTCCTGAGAGCAGGGCCACCTCTCCACAGATCTGACCTGTAACTTCACCTTTTGGCCCGTGGAGTTAGAAATGTCAAAGGAACAATCTCCTCAAACACAGACCTGAGTCGAGTTTGTTTCACATGTTTGAGTCTCACTTTATAATGAGTCTGTAACATCTACAAAGATCAAAACTCTCTGTTCCACCTTGTGATGTCATCAAGTGGTGGTTTTCAAGTGAAGAGATCAGCCTAAAGAGAGAGGAGGAGAGGAGGAGCAGAGGAGACAGGAGGAGAGGAGGAGCAGAGGAGACAGGAGGAGAGGAGGAGCAGAGGAGACAGGAGGAGGAGACAGAGGAGCAGAGGAGGAGAGGAGGAGGGAGGAGAGGAGAGGAGAGGGAGGAGACAGAGGGAGAGAGGAGAGGAGAGGAGAGGAGGAGACAAGAGGGAGGAGAGGAGACAAGAGACAAGAGAGGAGGGACTAGAGGAGGAGAGGAGACAAGAGGAGGAGAGGAGACGAGAGAGAAGGAGAGGAGACGAGAGGAGACAAGAGGAAGAGAGGAGAGACAAGAGGAGACAAAGAGGAGACGAGAGGAGGAGAGGAGACGAGAGGAGGAGAGGAGGAGGAGAGGAGGAGAATAGGAGACTAGAGGAGGAGAGGAGACGAGAGGAGGAGAGGAGACAAGAGGAGGAGAGGAGACGAGAGGAGGAGAGGAGACGAGAGGAGGAGAGGAGACGAGAGGAGACAAGAGGAGGAGAGAGGAGACGAGAGGAGGAGAGGAGGACAAGAGGAGGAGAGGAGACGAGAGGAGGAGGAGAGAGAGGGAGGAGGAGAGAGGAGAGGAGAGGAGACGAGAGGAGACAAGAGAGGAGAGACTAGAGAGAGGAGAGGAGACGAGAGGAGGAGAGAGGAGACGAGAGAGAGGAGAGGAGACGAGAGGAGGGAGAGGAGACTAGAGGAGGAGAGGAGGACAAGAGGAGGAGAGGAGACGAGAGGAGGAGACGAGAGAGAAGGAGAGGAGACGAGAGGAGGAGAGGAGACAAGAGACGAGGAGAGAGAGGAGAGGAGACGAGAGGAGGAGAGGAGACGAGAGGAGAGGAGAGGAGACTAGAGGAGGAGGAGAGGAGACTAGAGGAGGAGAGGAGACGAGAGGAGAGAGGAGACTAGAGGAGGGAGAGGGGAGACTAGAGGAGGAGAGGAGACGAAGAGGAGGAGAGGAGACGAGAGGAGGAGAGGAGAGACGAGAGGAGGAGGAGAGGAGACAAGAGGAGGAGAGGAGACTAGAGGAGGAGAGGAGACGAGAGGAGGAGAGGAGACGAGAGGAGGAGAGAGACGAGAGAGGAGAGGAGACGAGAGGAGGAGAGGAGACGGAGAGGAGGAGAGGAGACGAGAGAGGAGGAGAGGAGACTAGAGGAGGAGAGGAGAGAGAGAGGAGACGAGGGGAGGAGAGGAGACTAGAGGAGGAGGAGACGAGAGGAGGAGAGGAGAGGAGAGAGGAGACTAGAGGAGGAGAGGAGACGAGAGGAGGAGAGGAGACGAGAGGAGGAGAGGAGACGAGAGGAGGAGAGGAGAGAGGAGGAGAGGAGACGAGAGGAGGAGAGAGACGAGAGGAGGAGAGGAGAGAGGAGGAGGAGAGGAGACAGAGGAGGAGAGGAGACTAGAGGAGGAGAGGAGACGAGAGGAGGAGAGGAGACGAGAGGAGGAGAGAGACGAGAGGAGAGAGGAGACTAGAGGAGAGGAGGAGAGGAGACGAGAGGAGGAGAGGAGGAGACTAGAGGAGGAGAGGGAGACAAGAGGAGGAGAGGAGACGAGAGGAGGAGAGGAGAGAGGAGGAGAGGAGACGAGAGGAGGAGAGGAGACTAGAGGAGGAGAGGAGACGAGAGGAGGAGAGGAGACTAGAGAGGAGGAGAGGAGGACTAGAGGAGGGAGGAGAGACGAGACTAGAGGAGAGGAGACGAGGAGGAGAGGAGAGGAGAGAGGAGACGAGGAGGAGAGGAGACTAGAGGAGGAGAGGGAGACGAGAGGAGGAGAGGAGACGAGAGGAGGAGAGGAGACAGGAGAGGAGGAGAGAGAGGACGGCGAGAGAGAGAGGAGGAGAGGAGCGGAGAGGAACGAGAGTAGAGGAGAGGAGGAGACTAGAGGAGGAGCGAGACGAGATGAGGAGAGGAGACGAGAGGAGGAGAGGAGACGAGAGGAGGAGAGGAGACTAGAGGAGGAGGAGAGAGACGAGAGGAGGAGAGGAGATCGAGAGGAGAGGAGAGGAGAGGAGAGAAGAGGAGAGGAACTAGAGGAGAGGAGACGAGAGGGAGGAGAGGAGGAGAGGAGACGAGAGGAGAGGAGAGAGAGGAGAGAGGAGAGAGGAGGAGAGAGAGACTAGGGAGGAGAGGAGACGAGAGGAGGAGAGGAGACTAGAGGAGGAGAGGAGACGAGAGGAGGAGAGGAGACGAGGAGGAGAGAGAGGAGACGAGAGGAGGAGAGGAGACTAGAGGAGGAGGAGAGGAGACGAGAGAGGAGAGGAGAGGAGACGAGACGACGAGAGGAGGAGAGGAGACTAGAGGAGGAGAGGAGACCGAGAGGAGGAGAGGAGGAGACGAGAGGAGGAGAGGAGACTAGAGGAGGAGAGGAGTAGAGAGGAGAGAGGAGAGGAGGAGAGGAGAGGACGAGGAGAGGAGACGAGAGGAGGAGAGGAGACGAGAGAGGAGGAGAGGAGACAAGAGGAGGAGAGGAGACGAGAGGAGGAGAGAGACTAGAGGAGGAGAGGAGGAGAGGAGGACTAGAGGAGAGGAGATGAGACTAGAGGAGGAGAGGAGACAAGAGGAGGAGAGGACGACTAGAGGAGGAGAGGAGACTAGAGGAGGAGGAGAGGACGGGAGAGGAGAGGGAGACGAGAGGAGGAGAGGAGACTAGAGGAGGCAGAGGAGACAGAGGAGGAGAGGAGACAAGAGGAGGAGAGGAGACGAGAGGAGGAGAGGAGACCTAGAGGAGGAGAGGAGACGAGAGGAGGAGAGGAGACGAGAGGAAAGAGGAGACGAGAGGAGGAGAGGGAGACTAGAGGAGGAGAGGAGACGAGAGGAGGAGAGGAGGAGAGAGAGGACGAAGGAGGATAATGAGACGAGGAGGAGAAGAGGAGACTAGAGGAGGAGAGGATACTAGAGGAGGAGAGGAGACGAGAGGAGGAGAGGAGACTAGAGGAGGAGAGGAGGAGAGGAGACGGAGGAGGAGAGGAGACTAGAGGAGAGGAGAGAGGAGACGAGAGGAGGAGAGGAGACTAGAGGAGGAGAGGAGACGAGGAGGAGGAGAGAGGAGACGAGAGGAGGAGAGGAGACGAGAGGAGGGAGGAGGAGAGGAGAGAGAGGAGGAGAGGGGACTAGAGGAGGAGAGGAGACGATAGGAGGAGAGGAGACGAGAGGAGGAGAGGATAGAGAGGAGAGAGAGGAGGAGAGGACTAGAGGAGGAGAGGCGACTAGAGAGGAGGAGGAGGAGGACTAGAGAGGAGAGGAGGAGAGGAGACGAGAGGAGGACTGGAGATAGAGGAGGAGAGGAGACTAGAGGAGGAGAGAAGGAGGAGAGGAGGGAGAGAGGAGACTATAGAGGAGAGGAGACTAGAGGAGAGGAGACTAGAGGAGGAGAGGAGACGAGAGGAGAGAGGAGAGGAGACGAGAGGAGACGATAGAGAGGAGAGGAGACTAGAGGAGGAGAGGAGACCAGAGGAGGAGAGGAGACGAGAGGAGGAGAGGAGACGAGCGGAGGATGAGAGGAGACGAGAGGAGGAGAGGAGACTAGAGGAGGAGAGGAGGAGAGGAGAACAAGAGGAGGAGAGGAGACGAGAGGAGGAGAGGAGAGGAGACGAGAGGAGACTAGAGGAGGGAGAGGAGACTAGAGGAGGAGAGGAGGAGAGGGAGACGAGAGAGAGGAGAGGAGACGAGAGGAGACGAGAGGAGGAGAGGAGACTAGAGAGGAGAGGGAGACAAAGAGGAGGAGAGGAGACGAGAGGAGGAGAGGAGACTAGAGGAGGAGAGGAGACAAGAGGAGGAGAGGAGACTAGAGGAGGAGAGGAGACGAGAGGAGGAGAGGAGACGAGAGGAGGAGAGGAGACGAGAGGAGGAGAGGAGACGAGGAGGAGGAGAGACGGAGGACGAGAGGAGGAGAGGAGACTAGAGGAGGAGAGGAGACGATATTAGGAGGAGAGGAGGAGAGGAGACTAGAAGGAGGAGAGGAGACTAGAGATGAGGATGAGATTGAGACTAGAGAGGAGAGAGGAGACGCGAGGACGGAGAGAGGAGACTAGAGGAGGAGAGAGGACGATGGAGAGGAGACGAGAGGAGGAGAGAGATTATAGGAGGGAGACAAGAGGAGGAGAGGAGACTAGAGGAGGAGAGGAGACGAGAGGAGGAGAGGAGACAAGAGGAGGAGAGGAGACGAGAGGAGGAGAGGAGACGAGAGGAGGAGAGGAGACTAGAGGAGGAGAGGAGACAAGAGGAGGAGAGGAGACGAGAGGAGGAGACTAGAGAAGGAGCGGAGACGAGAGGAGGAGAGGAGACGAGAGGAGGAGAGGAGAGAGGAGGAGAGAGGAGGAGAGGAGACTATAGGAGGAGAGGAGGATAGGGACTAGAGGAGGAGAGGAGACGAGAGGAGATAGGAGACGAGAGGAGACGAGAGGAGGAGAGGAGACTAGAGGAGGAGAGGAGACAAGATGAGGAGAGGAGACGAGAGGAGGGAGGAGGAGACTAGAGGAGGAGAGGAGACGAGAGGAGGAGAGGAGACTAGAGGAGGAGAGGAGACGAGGAGGTTGGAGGGAGACAAGAGGAGGAGAGGAGGAGACGAGAGAGGAGGAGAGGAGACGAGAGGAGGAGAGGAGACGAGAGGAGGAGAGGAGACGAGAGGAGACGAGAGGAGGAGAGGAGACTAGAGGAGGAGAGGAGACAAGAGGAGGAGAGGAGACGAGAGGAGGAGAGGAGACTAGAGGAGGAGAGGAGACGAGAGGAGGAGAGGAGACTAGAGGAGGAGAGGAGACAAGAGGAGGAGAGGATACTAGAGGAGGAGAGGAGACGAGAGGAGAGATAGGACAAGAGGAGGAGAGGAGACGAGAGGAAGAGAGGGGGAGACTAGAGGATTAGAGGAGACAAGAGGAGGAGAGGAGACTAGAGGAGGAGACTAGAGAAGGAGCGGAGAAGACGAGAGGAGGAGAGGAGACGAGATGAGGAGAGGAGACTAGAGGAGGAGAGGAGACAAGAGGAGGAGAGGAGGAGAGGAGGAGGAGGAGAGGAGACTAGAGGAGGAGAGGAGGATTAGGAGACGGAGAGGAGAGAGGAGACTAGAGTAGACTAGAGGAGGAGAGGAGACGAGAGGAGGAGAGGAGACAAGAGGAGGAGAGGAGACGAGAGGAGGAGAGGAGACTAGAGGAGGAGAGGAGGAGAGGAGACGAGAGGAGGAGAGGAGACTAGAGGAGGAGAGGAGACAAGAGGAGGAGAGGAGACTAGAGGAGGAGAGGAGAGAGACGAGAGGAGGAGAGAGGAGACAAGAGGAGAGAGGAGGAGACGAGATAGGAGAGGGAGACGAATTAGGAGAGGAAGACTAGAGGAGGAGAGGAGACAAGATTTGGAGAGGAGACGAGGAGATTAGGAGACTAGAGAAGGATCGGAGACGAGGAGGAGAGGAGACGAGAGGAGGAGAGGAGACGAGAGGAGGAGAGGAGACGAGAGGAGGAGAGGAGACTAGAGGAGGAGAGGAGACGAGAGGAGGAGAGAGACGAGATATACGCGAGAGGAGGAGAGGAGACTAGAGGAGGAGAGGAGACAAGAGGAGGAGAGGAGACGAGAGGAGGATAGGGATACTAGAGGGAGGAGAGGAGGAGAGGAGACGGAGGAGAGGAGAGGAGACTAGAGGAGGAGAGGAAACGAGAGGAGGAGAGGAGACTAGAGGAGATGGAGAGGGAGACGAGAGGAGGAGGATAGGAGACTAGAGGAGGAGAGGAGACGAGATAGGAGAGGAGACGAGAGGAGGAGAGGAGACTATAGAGGAGGAGAGGAGACGAGAGGGAGGAGAGGAGACGAGAGGAGGAGATATTATACGATAGGAGGAGAGGAGACGAGAGGAGGAGAGATACTATAGAGGAGGAGAGGATATTAGAGGAGGACGAGAGGAGGAGAGGAGATTAGAGGAGGAGAGGAGACAAGAGGAGGAGAGGAGACGAGAGGAGATTAGAGGAGACGAGAGGGAGGAGAGGAGACTAGAGAGGAGATTAGAGGAGACGAGAGGAGGAGAGGAGACGAGAGGAGACGAGAGGAGGAGAGGAGACTAGATTATTAGGAGAGGAGACAAGATTATGAGAGGAGACTAGAGGAGGAGAGGAGACGAGAGGAGACGAGAGGATTAGAGGAGACTAGGAGGAGAGAGGAGGAGAGGAGACAAGAGGAGGAGAGGAGACGAGAGGAGGGAGAGGAGACGAGAGGAGACGAGAGGAGGAGAGGAGACTAGAGTAGAGGAGATTAGGGAGAGGAGACGAGAGGAGGGAGAGGAGACTAGAGGAGGAGATTAGACAAGAGGAGGAGAGGAGACTAGAGGAGGAGAGGAGACGAGAGGAGGAGAGGAGACAAGAGGAGGAGAGGGGGAGCAGAGGAGTTTTTTCAAGTGAACAGCTCATCAAACACAGACCTGAGTCGTGTTTGTTTCATTCACATGTTTAAGTCTCACTTTATTGTTCGTCTGTAACATCTACAAAGATCAAAACTCTCTGTTCCACCTTGTGATGTCATCAGGTGGTAGTTTCAGGCTAACAGCTCCTTTTACCTTTAGCTCAGTTGTAGTTTGGTGATTCCAGGGCCTTGAACAAACCCGGCCGCTCTCTGTGCAGACGGACCAGCTCGAAGAACGGCCGGCCCACCATCGAAGCGTTGCGGGACGGGGTTGAGTTTGGGACGGCGAGCGGCATGAGTCAGACCGACGTGGAGCGAGTCAACGGCGTCTACTGCAGCGGAGAGTCACCGAAGGAGTCGCAGTAACACGACTTTAACCAGGCCTATTGAGCTTGTGTCTTTACAGTTCTCATCTCTGACTCCTGTGGCTCGTTATGTTGAAATTTACACTTTTAAATATTAATGAAAGAAACAGGTCCAGTTTTTCAATGTAAAGTGAATTGGAGCCAGAAGAACGCAGTGTCACTGATGAATATGTTTATACTGTAAAACAATTAAATATGTTTTAGTTTAACTTCCATCACATGTGAAACTGTAAAAGTTAAATAAATCCGTCTGTCAGTAAGACGTGAGGGGCCGTGTCGTGTCGTTAAGTTGATTCTGAAACACGCCGATGCTCAAACTGTCAGAGTTATGCTAAATATTCAGAATTGTATCCGTGAGTTTTTGGATTTTTCGGTTCTTCTCTCGTCGTTGAGCCTCGGCGCTGGTCTGTCTCCTGCCTCTGTACGATCCAGCCTCAGCCTCATCTATTATTAAACACAATATATCTGCAGTAACGATTCTCACTGTGCCCCCACCTCACCCGCCTCACCCGCCTCACCCGCCTCACCCGCCTCACCCGCCTCACCCGCCTCACCCGCCTCACCCGCCTCACCTACTTTACCTTTGCTGATTTGTTCAATTTCTATTTCTTTTATTAGTTCAAAACTTTATAAACTTTGGAGAGGACAGGCTCAATTAAGACGATCGATTATTTGTGTATAAATGGACATAGTAACAGGTTTGATTTGTGTCGGCGCAAAGGGGTGTTATCTTCAACCACCTGGCTCCTGATTGGCTCTTTGGTTGCTATGAGACACACGCTTGGATTTCCAAATACGGATGTTGGTTCCAGATTGGCCGCTATAACTGCCGACCTCGACGAGCTGCATTTGGCTGGAGTCGAACACTTTGGGTGATGTCAGTCCACTTCTTTAGACTGAGTCTCTGATGTTAAGGTTCGACTTCCCTCTCCACAGACACCTCCTCCAGCTCTTTCAGGAGGATCCCACGGCGTTCCCAGACCAGCCGAGAAACAGTCTCTCCAGTGTTTGTGGGTCTTCAGTGGAGCCTCCTCCCGGACGTGTGCTGAAACACCTCTCCAAGGAGGTATCCAGGAGCCTACTCCAGCTCCTCCCGTGACTGAGGTCCTCACCCTGAATCTAAGGGCGCGCCCAGCCACTCTGCGGAGAAACTCATTTCAGCCACTTGTATTCTCGATCTTGTCCTTTACGTCATTACCCAGAGTCATGACTGTAGGTGAGGGTGAACATAGATTGAGGTAAATCGAGAGCTTTGCCTTTGGACTTAGCTCCTTCTTTACCACAACAGACGATACAGCGACATCATCACTGCACGATCCAACTGTCAATCTCACGCTCCATCCTTCACTCACTCGAAAACAAGACCCTGAGATATGTGAACTTCTCCACTCGAGGCAACGACTCTCCACCTAGAGATGACCCCTCCGGCCCCTGAAATGGACCCCTATGGCCCCTGGCTGCTTCTAGAAATTCTGTCCATAAAACAATAAACGTTACAGCATCATTCATCACTTCACACTCGGAGGTTTAACGTGCCTCAGACCAACAACCCGACACACACACGAGGAAATGTGACTGTCTTACCTAAGGACACAACCACAGCTTTTGTCACTGGCGCCCCCCTGTGGCACCTGCTGTTCCCTGCGGTCTCCAGCTCTCAACCAGGCCCGGCCCTGCTCAGCTTATTTCATTTATTTGGCAGGGACAGTGCAGATTCTTCAACTTTAGATAAATGCACCAGAAGGAGCTGAACTGTGATTTTTCATCCCTGGACAGATTAAAGTCGTCTCCCTAAAACGAGCGCGATAGAGTGAGAGCGCCGCATTAAAGTCTATGGTGAAAAACAGGAGCAGCTCGAATTACATAACTATTAAAAGAGCTGAGATCAGACGAGGTCAGAGTTTGACAGTCACACGATGTCGAACCACTGAATCATGCAGGTGACTCCAGAAAGTTCCATATTGTTCCTTTAAACAGTAAATTCCCTCATAGAACTGTGACCCGTCTCAGGGACTCTGCAGTGTTAATGTCACGTAACATAACCCACTGTGCTCTGTGGATTCAGGTTTCAGCTTTGAAAGTGTATTATATCCAGGTCCCCACAGCGACGTAGACCTGTGCATGAGTGTGTTACAGGTCCCCACAGCGGTGTAGACCTGTGCATGAGTGTGTTACAGGTCCCCACAGCGTCGTAGGTCTGTGCATGAGTGTGTTACAGGTCCCCACAGCGGCGTACACCTGTGCATGAGTGTGTTACAGGTCCCCACAGTGACGTAGACTCATGTGTGAGTGTGTTATTGGTCCCCACAGTGGCGCAGGCTCGTACATGAGTGTGTTACAGATCCCCACAGCGTCGTAGGTCTGTGCATGAGTGTGTTACAGGTCCCCACAGCGACGTAGACCTGTGCATGAGTGTGTTACAGGTCCCCACAGCGGTGTAGACCTGTGCATGAGTGTGTTACAGGTCCCCACAGTGGCGCAGGCTCGTACATGAGTGTGTTACAGATCCCCACAGCGTCGTAGGTCTGTGCATGAGTGTGTTATTGGTCCCCACAGTGGCGCAGGCTCGTGCATGAGTGTGTTACAGATTCCCACAGCGTCGTAGGTCTGTGCATGAGTGTGTTATTGGTCCCCACAGTGGCGCAGGCCCGTGCATCAGTGCGAGCTCATGAGGTGTGAGGTTCAGGTATTGTTGTTGTTACATCGGACAAACACCATGTTTTATATAATGGGACAGTGTTTAAGATATTTATTTTAACTTTCATGAACCTGATCGCTCTGTGTCCCCAGATATGTTCAAATATATGTTCAAATATAGTTTTTACTAATCATAATTGTTTTCTGAAAAGTCTGGACTCTGCTCCAAACCAAATACTGACAGATTTAAAGCTCCTGTATCACATAAAAATTGACTTCTGTGAGATTTAATCCATGTTAGAAGAATGTCACAGCATCAAACACAGACCTGGAGTCGTGTTTGTGTCATTCACATGTTTGAGTCACACTTTATTATGAGTCTGTCACATCTGCAAAGCTCAAAATGTGACGTTCCACCTTGTGATGTCATCAAGTGGTAGTTTTCAAGTGAACATCTCCTTTTACCTTTAGTTCAGTCGAGATAAGTGGCAACTCCAGGACTGAAATGATCCAGGTGATTCTATAAATGAAGGTGTGTGGAGTTTAAAAACACAGTGGAGCACTTCCTGTATCACCACATGATGACATCACAAGGTGGAGCAGAGTGTTTTCAGTTTGAGAGAAGAACTTAGCGTAAATCTGCAGGTTTGTTTGTGTTAAACGTGTGAAAGTGTTTGTGATCTGGGGTCTTTCCCGCTGGTGTCGCCGCTCCGCAGACCTCGTCACACTCACAGCACGACCCTGTTTTAGTTTTCGTTCACACGTCTAAGATCTTTTTTTTTCCAGAGTTTATTTTTAGCGTGACAACAATGTGCCCGCTGGTTTGTGAGGACTCTTTAAAGACGCTGGATTCCTCGGCTCGGCTCTTTGTCCGTGGTCAGAATGTGAGTTTCTGTGACGATCGGCGGCTCTTTTGTCGTCTTTTGTCCCGCACTAACGCCCCTGACCTCTCTTGACCTCCGCTAACTCACCGCAGTGCCGCGCTTTAGGCCGGGGTGACCTTTGACCCCGGAGGTGCTGGGGTCTCGGGGAGTGACCGGCCCGGGTCTGAGGAGGTCAGTGCAGCCACAGGTCAGAGAGACGCTCGGCTTTGTCTCAGAAACAAAGAAGGAATAGAACCGACAACCAGACTCAGGACAAGACGAGGGGCTGATACAAATACAAGAAAACAGATTTAAAATATTGGAAAAAATGTGTTTCTTTTGTGTAAATCCTTCAATTCTATAGCAAATTTAAATCTTTAATGAATGAATTTATTTTATTTTTGTGTCTTGCTTATGAAACACTAACAAAATACAAGAAATACACAACAGACTCACACAAACTCCTCAGCCGCTTCCTCCAGGTTTTACACAGAAATGAAGCAACTTAGAAACATTAGACTGAAACAAACATCTCGTCTTTACACCAGAACATCTCAGAGTATTTCATCAAATAAAGATTTAAAAATTCATCATAAACTGGACAAAACAAGAAAAAACGAGCATCACTTTCCACTTTTCCAGCTCAAATAAACCAGAGTCTGTCATCTTCAGAGACTGGAGGAAAAATCACAGGAGAAGGATCCTGTCTCAGCTGAACCAGGACTAAACCGGGACTAAACCGGGACTAAACCGGGACTAAACCGAGACTAAACCAGGACTAAACCGGGACTAAACCAGGACTAAACCGGGACTAAACCGGGACTAAACCGGGACTAAACCGGGACTAAACCGGGACTAAACCGGGACTAAACCGGGACTAAACCGGGACTAAACCGGGACTAAACCAGGACTAAACCGGGACTAAACCAGGACTAAACCAGGACTAAACCGGGACTAAACCGAGACTAAACCAGGATTAAACCAGGACTAAACCGAGTCTAAACCAGGACTAAACCAGGACTAAACCTGGACTAAACCGGGTCTAAACCAGGACTAAACCAGGTCTAAACCGGGTCTAAACCGGGTCTAAACAAGGTCTAAACCAGGACTAAACCTGGACTAAACCAGGACTAAACCTGGATTAAACCAGGACTAAACCAGGACTAAACCAGGACTAAACCAGGACTAAACCGGGACTCAGTCCTGGTTTAGACCTGGTGTAAGTGAACTATTATAACCTTATATATTACCAAAAATCTGGGAAGGTTCAGTTTATCTTCTGCTAAAATTTGGTGAGTTTAACTGAAGAATTACAGGAGCGACTGAATTTAAACACTGATTTAAAAGTGTCACTGACTTTTGGGCCGCCCTGTACTTCACATATAAGTCGGACCCTCGGCCAAACTATGAAAAAAAGTGCGATTTATAGTCCAGAAAATACAGTAAGAGCCTTTCTCGGGGTAAAAGTTCAGGGAATGCTCCTTTATCTGTCTGTAACCTGCTGTTGTATCAGTTTTTACAGGTTTGTCTTTGTTCATTTCTGCATCTCTCGTGTAAAAACCACAGACTCTTCATTGTTTTACTGTGAAAATCCACCGCAGCTCGACTCTGATCAATGCAACTGAAGCGAACGAGACGCCGCAGCTCGGAGGCAGCTCAAATATTTAGAGCTGCACTGAGCCGCAGCGCCATTAACAACCAGCAGAGGTGCTCTCAGGTCGGGCGCTCTCACTCTGACCTTGGGAGGATTAAAGGCAGTGGATTGACGACAACATTATTGATTTAAACCCAGACAGTCTGAGGTTTTAGAGGCAGATTCTCCCCTGTGGTTTTTAGTAGATATGAGTAAAAGTAAAAACACTAGAACAGCTCAGTTAAAGTTTTACTCAGGAACTTTTCTGGTCCTGTTACAGCCCCAGGCCTTTAGCTCTTTTCAGTGTGGAGCTGTTTGTCTTCAGGTCCCGACTGTGAGTCCTGGTGGATTTGTGAACAGCTCCTCCTGAAACTCACCCCGCTCTCACCCCTCTCTTTCCCCACACTCGCCCCTCTCTTTCCCCGCACTCGCCCCGCTCTTTCCCCGCACTCGCCCTGCTCTTTCCCTCGCTCTTACCTGGCTCTCTTTCCCCGCACTCGCCCCGCTCTTTCCCCGCACTCGCCCCGCTCTTTCCCCGCACTCGCCCCGCCCCCGCACTCGCCCCACTCTTTCCCCGCACTTTTCCCCGCTCTTTCCCCACACTCGCCCCGCTCTTTCCCCGCACTCGCCCCGCTCTTTCCCCACACTCACTCTTTCCCACACTCGCCCCTCTCTTTCCCCGCACTCACCCCGCTTTTTCCCCACACTCGCCCCTCTCTTTCCCCGCACTCGCCCCGCTCTTTCCCCGCACTCGCCCCGCTCTTTCCCCGCTCTTTCCCGCTCGCCCCTCTCTTTCCCCTCGCCCCCGCTCACTCGCCCCGCTCTTTCCCCGCACTCGCCCCGCTCTTTCCCCGCACTCGCCCCGCTCTTTCCCGCACTCGCCCCCACTCTTTCCCCGCACTCGCCCTCTTTCCCCGCACTCGCCCCGCTCTTTCCCCACACTCGCCCCGCTCTTTCCCACACTCGCCCGCTCTTTCCCTGCTCTTGCCCTGCACTCGCCCCGCTCTTTCCCCACACTCACCTCTTTCCCCGCACTCGCCCCGCTCTTTCCCCACACTCGCCCCTCTCTTTCCCCGCACTCACCCCGCTTTTTCCCCACACTCGCCCCTCTCTTTCCCCGCAATCGCCCCCCGCTCTTTCCCCGCCTCGCCCCGCTCTTTCCCCGCACTCGCCCCGCTCTTTCCCCGCACTCGCCCCCTCTCTTTCCCCACTCGCCCCGCTCTTTTCCCCGCACTCGCCGCCCGCTCTCTTCCCCGCACTCGCCCCCGCTCTTTCCCCGCACTCGCCCGCTCTTTCCCCGCACTCGCCCCGCTCTTTCCCCGCACTCGCCCCGCTCTTTCCCCACACTCGCCCCGCTCTTTCCCCACACTCGCCCCGCTCTTTCCCCACATTCGCCCCGCTCTTTCCCCACACTCGCCCCGCTCTTTCCCTGCTCTTGCCCTGCACTCGCCCCGCTCTTTCCCCACACTCACCTCTCTTTCCCCGCACTCGCCCCGCTCTTTCCCCGCACTCACCCCTCTCTTTCCCCGCACTCACCCCTCTCTTTCCCCACACTCACCCCTCTCTTTCCCCACACTCACCCCGCTCTTGCCCTGCAGTCACCCCACTCTCGCCCTGCTCCAGAGGGGGGATTTGAAGCCTCCTGTTTGTGGGAGTGGCTGGTCACTTCGGTCCAGAGAGAGAAAAGTGTTTCACGTCGACCTGAGTCAGTGTGAAAAAAACAAGACAGCAAAATATCTGAGGTCACTTCTTACTTTACTTTTTCAATAAGTTACCAGTTAGACAAAAACTTTTGATTATTAGTCGATTAAGTCCAATCTGATGAGTATTTATGACAGAAATCAAGTTTCATCACAGTTTAAACTTTAGAACTTAAACTTTTTTTAAACTTTAGACATCTTTTCCCCCAGACCCAGAGTCACATGACCTGAATGTGTCTGAATCTCTGTGTGAATGAGTCTCCATGGAGTCTAAAGAGTGAGGGGCTGTGGGGTCAGAGGGGGTGGACGGGGCCCTGGGGGGTCAGGGGTCAGGGGTCCCAGTTTTACTCCAGCTCCTGTGAGATCGTTGGCCAGTTTCTGAGTTTAATCCCATAGTTGAAGAGATTTAAATTAATATTAATAAAGACATTTGTTCCTCTGTTTCCTGCCCGATTTGTCCAGGTGACAGACTGAAAAGAAGTGACTGAGTGTGATGTCACCCACGAGTATCATAGCAACCACAGAACCAATCAGGAGGGAGGCTGTTGAAGGTAACGCTGCTCGTTCAGCAGGGACCAGGCGACTCCCTGATAAATCAGGGAAAGAAGGACCTGATGTGTCTGTTATTAATGTTCATGTGTTGATTTACAGACACAGACGTGAAATAAAAACCCCAGGATCATGTAGAGGGTTAATACGAACATTTAAGACCAACATGAGTCTGACAGCAGCAGAGACAGAGAGAGAGACAGTTTTATAAAAGACAAAAAATAAATAAATACATGAAAAATAAATAAATAAATAACCAAAAAATACATAATAAATAAATATTTTTTTTAAAAACTCAAAATAACTAAAAAAATTAAACAAAATTAACTGGAAATAACTAAAGAAGTAAAAAAAAAAAAAAAAAAAAAAAAAGCAATCTCAAAATAACTAAAACAAAACCCCGAAAACTCAAAAAAAAAAAAAAAAAAAAAAAAACAACAACAACAAAACACACAAAAATAAGAAAAAAAGTAAAAAAAAAAAAAAAAAAAACACACCCAAACAAAATAACTCAAAGAAAAACCCTCACAAAAAAAACCCAAAAACAAAACAAAAAAAAAAAAAAAAAAAAAAGAAAAACAAACAAACCTCAAAATAACTAAAAAAAAAAAATAAATAAATAAAACAAAATGAACTGGAAATAACAAAAGAGGCAAAAAACAAAAAAATGAAAAAATAGGAAAAAAAAAACCAACAACCTCAAAATAAATAAAAAGGTAAAAAAACAAAACAAAAAACAAACAAACCTCAAAATAACAAAAAAAAAAATAAAAAACCCGAGGATCATGTAGAGTGTTAAAAACATTTAAGACAAAACTCCAGAGTCAGTTTGGTGCAGAAGTCGGACGTGAGTCTGTCCGACCTCAGAGCTGTAATTTGTCCCTGTGAGACAAACCACGAGACGGAGCAGGACTCGCTCCGTTCCACTCCGGCGGCGGCCATCTTGTTTGCTGTGGCTCTGATGGTGGGATTGTGTCTGGTCTGCTCCACCGAAAAGAGGATTTTATCACAAACTTCGATCACAAACACAGACACTTACAGGGACAGAGGACGACAAAAAGTAACATTCCACAAAAAATGAGACAGTTTATGTGTCGTTATCACAAAAAGGTTTTATATCACACAAAATGGAAGCTTTTGGAGCTTTAATCCATGTTAGAACGTTGTTAGTGTATTTGTTTCATTCACATGTTTGAGTCACACTTTATTATGAGTCTGTAACATCTACAAAGCTCAAAACGCTCTGCTCCACCTTGTGATGTCATCAAGTGGTAGTTTTCATGTGAACAGCTCCTTTTACCTTTAGTTCAGTCAAGATAAGTGACAACTCCAGGACTGAAATGATCCAAATGATTCGAGAAATGTAGGCGTGTGGAGTCTGGAGCACTTCCTGTATCACCACTTGATGACATCACAAGGTGGAACAGAGTGTTTTCAGTTTGAGAGAAGATCAAAACACAACTCCAGGTCTGTTTGTGATGAGGAAACAACATTAGAACAGTCGTTTTAGATGAATATTGTGATTTAAAATGTGCAAATTTAAACAAAATAATCCACAGGGGTCAGAGATGAGAACCATAGAGACACAAGCTCAATAGGGTGGATTTAACACGGTGAAAATCAGGTCGAACGCCGTGTCGTTCTGTGGAATATTCATAAAAATGACTCAGAAAATGTAACTAAAATCCAAACCGAATCTAAACAAGAACACAAACTGGAGCTGCAGTGACCCCAGAGCACCACCAGGGGGCACGGACCTCAGTTTGAGAACCACGGCTCTGCTCTGTCCCAAACGAGCCTCAAATACAAAATCAATATGTGTTTAGTATCAGGCAAAGAGCTGCTCCCTGATCAGACGCCGCTATAACGAGTCTGTTCACACTCAAACAGACTCTGGGCTCAGTGTTCTTCTCTCAGACTGAAAACACTCTGTTCCACCTTGTGATGTCATCATGTGGTGATACAGCAAGTGCTCCACTGTGTTTTTAAACTCCACACACCTTCATTTCTAGAATCAGTTGGATCATTTCAATCTTGGAGTTGTGAATCTCGACTGAACTAACAGTAAAAGGAGCTGTTCACTTGAAAACTACCACCTGATGACATCACAAGGTGGAACAGAGCATTTTGAGCCTTGGAGATGTTACAGACTCATAACAAAACACATCTCCAGGTCTATTTTTGATGCACTAACAACGTTCTAACATGGATTAAAGTTCACAGTTTAGTTCATAACAGTGATGCAAACAACAGCTAGCATGCTAACCGTGCACTTACTGTTACTCAGACAATAAAACACTTTAAAAGTAGATGCAGACAGTAAACAGTGGAGTTTTGCTCAGACAATCTTGCTCAATATGGAATCACATTGTTTATATAAATGCACATAGCTAACCTGCTAGCCACCGCGCTACAAACAGGAAGTGATGATGTGCGCACTTCCTGCTCCATCGACTCTGGCTCCAATTCACTTCATTTTGGTCTTAAATGTTCGTATTAACCCTCTACATGAGGAGGGAGGGAGAGAAAGAACAGATATACGTGAGCAGAGAGAGAGAGAGAAAATTGACCTAGAGAGAGAGATTTAAGGAGAGAGGGAGAGATATGCATGTTTGAGTAATCAGATCTCCCTATTCAAACCCTCCTTATGGTGTAGCTGTAAGATTCTGTACAAGCCGACATCACCCCATGCTCCACACCTCCACTAGCATGACATCACCCATGCTTCACAAACCTGGAGTGATGTGCAGTAGTTTCATTAACGCTGATTGTGACGTGATAGAGCTGTGAAGGGGGCGGGGCTTTGTACTCAGAGCCACAAAAACCAAAGTGAAACTTATAAAACATGTTAAAACAACATAGAAGTAAATACCTCCTCTTTAATACCCCACAGAAGTAAATACCTCCTCTTTAATACTCCACAGAAGTAAATACCTCCTCTTTAATACCCCATAGAAGTAAATACCTCCTCTTTGATGGAGACAAGTAGGTGGCAGACCCTCCATCCCACCAGAAAAGTGACACAGTGCGTCTTTACTGACAGTCTGTGAGATCATGTCTGTGAAGTGTCAGACTCAGCTCTGTTCAGAGTAAACACACTCCACAGCTGTCTCGCTGTCTGATCACTCCCAATACGACGTTTAACCACGACTTCACTGATCCCACAGACGGTAAAGAAGTGACTGAGTGTGACGTCACCACAGAGTTCAGCTCCACATGAAGCTCATCAAGGCTGGACCAGGTATCATAGCAACCAAAGAGCCAATCAGAAGTGAGGATGTTGAAGGTAACGCACCTTCCCGCCCACACCACTGGTTTAACAGGGAGCAGGCGCTTAGCAACACTGTCAATCAAACCTGTTGCTAACGCTAACAGGAGCGACGTCGGGGAAAGAAGGACCTGATGTGTCTGTTATTAATGTTCATATGTTGATTTACAGACACAGACGTGAAATAAAAACCCCAGGATCATGTAGAGGGTTAATACCAACATTTAAGACCGAAATGAGTCTGAAGCAGCAGGGACAGAGAGAGACACAGTTTAAAAAAATAAAAAATAAAAATAAACTCAAAATAAAAAAAATAAATAAAACAAACAAAAAAAAAACTACCCAAAATAAAATAAATCAAAAATCAGAAAAACTCAAAAAAAAAAAAAAAAAAAAAAAAAAACCCCCTCAAAATAACAAAAATACAAAACAAAACACACACAACAAAAATATTGATTGAAATTTTATCGATTTGGAACTAAACTTATGACATAAGTAGAGCTCATGTTTATTTTTGCCTTGGTCGTGCCTTATTTCGGCGTGTCTGTGCGTCCCTCAGTCGTCTCTTCGTTTGATCCATAGTAAAAGAAAAATTCAAATCTGTCACTGGACAAAACGTTTCGAGTGAAGACGTTTGGCTGCTCGTCCAAGTCGCGTCGTCACTTCTGATTTGTGCATCTGGCGGCGGCAGCTGAGCGGCGCCGCTGCAGTGTGTGAGTGTCATGGAGCTGAACGATGTGTTTCCATTTTCATATTTCATGTCTTGTTTACAAACAACAGCTGACAGACCATTAACCACACTGATGCTAAGCCCCGCCCCTCACGCCATCAGGCAGAAGAAGTCGCTAACGCAGATGAACGACGCCACAAGACATTTTAAATCCCAATATTCACCTAAAACCACTTCATAAAACAAACACTCCAGCTGATTTGAAGTTCAAAAACTGTGGTGCCCAGTGGAGCTGTAGCGCCCCCTGTGGACAGAGCACGTCACACTAAAGAGGCACATTTATAAACATTTGGACCAAAATGACGACACGACGCTGCAGAATCGAACGAGTATCAACGATTAAGAAAATAAAACTGGAGAAGAGACGAGAGAGGAGACGAGAGAGGAGACGAGAGAGGAGACGAGAGAGGAGATGAGAGAGGAGACGAGACGAGAGGAGAAGAGAGAGGAGACGAGAGAGAGAGAGGAGCCGAGAGAGGAGCCGAGAGAGGAGAGACGAGAGAGGAGACGAGAGAAGAGAGAGAGAGAGACGAGAGACGAGAGAGGAGACGAGAGAGGAGAGAGAGAGAGGAGACGAGAGAGAGGAGACGAGAGAGAGAGGAGACGAGAGAGGAGGAGAGAGAGAGGAGACGACGAGAGAGGAGACGAGAGAGGAGAGAGAGAGACGAGAGAGAGACGAGAGAGGAGACGAGAGAGGAGACGAGAGAGAGACGAGAGAGAGAGAAGACGAGAGAGGAGAGAGAGAGAGGAGACGAGAGAGAGAGGAGAGAGAGAGAGAGAGAGAGAGAGAGGAGACGAGAGAGAGGAGACGAGAGAGGAGACGAGAGAAGAGACGAGAGAGGAGACGAGAGAGGAGAGGAGAGAGGAAACAAGAACAAAGAGATAAGAGATGAGGAAACGAGGGACGAGGAGACAAGAGACAAGAGACAAGAGTGGGCGTGTCAGTGGGCGTGTCACAGTGGGCATGTCCAGGTGGAGGTTAAACGGGGGCAGATGAACAAAATGGCGTCTTGAAAATAGTGGATCAAAGATTAAACTCAAACATGAATCTCTCCAAATAAAACGTCAGAGGCTCAACGAGAAGAAACGACGAGAACCTGGAGAAACATCTGAACAGTTGATTTTGAAAACAGATCTGAACCAAATACAAAGTTAAAAATATTTACGATTCAGGAAAACTTTAAAACTGTCATATTTTTCTTTCAGTTCTTGTTTTAATTTTCAAGCAGATAGTGATCATTTCAGACACGTTGAGCTCGTAGGTTCCTGTCATAAACGCCGCCGTGAGCACAAACTCAGACAAATGACACTGACACTTTATTTCTCATTGTTTGTTATTAGGGCCCAAAGTCGAGTTTTAGAGACGCTACTCAACAAAATCCATTCAGAATTATTCATGTGACAGACAATATTTCACCCACGTCCCTTTACTCGCGATTATTAAACATATTTAGACTCAAAAAACACTGTGGAACTACTTTTTGGTAATAAAAAAACACAACTGAAACTCCAGCGCTATTGCATAATCAGCTGCGTCTCTCAGTATCATCAGAAAGTGCGTGTTAGCTTGCCAGTTGTTGTTAGCTTTACCGTCTCAGCAAAACTCTGATCTCTGAGAGTTGTGAAAAACACTTATAAACTCATCGTGGTGAGTAGTTAGAATGCTGAGGAAGAAAGGGGCGTTACCTTCAACATCCTCTCTCCTGATTGGCTCTTTGGTTGCTATGATACTCGTGGTTGGAATTCTAACTATGGAACTCTGCTCCAAATCGGCCGCTGTAACTGCTCGAGCCTCAATGAGCTTCATGTGGAGCTGAACGCCGAGGGTGACGTCACACTCACTGAGTCTGTGTGCAAACCGTTCAAAATGACACACAGCGTCTTTAAAAAATGTACGATTTTTCTTGTTTACAATGAACAAAATGTGAAATAATCCATCATGTTTCAGTTTATTACAGAAAAAAAGCATAGGCGCTGCCAGCTTACACGCTACTATCTTACATGCTGCTAGCCTACACACTGCTAGCTTCCATGCTGCTAGCTTACACGCTGCTAACTTACACGCTGCTACCTTACACGCTTCTAGCTTAGAGGCTGCTAACTGACACGATTCTAGCTTACGCATTGCTAGCTTACACGCTGCTAACTTACATGCTGCTAGCTTACATGCTGCTAGTTTACACGCTGCTATCTTACACGTTGCTATCTTACACGCTGCTATCAAACACACTGCTAACTTAGATGCTACTAGCTTACAGGCTGCTATCTTACACGAGGCTATCAAACACACTGCTAACTTAGATGCTACTAGCTTACAGGCTGCTAGTTTACACGCTGCTAGCTTACACACTGCTAACTTACATGCTGCTAGCTTACACGCTGCTCTCTTACACGTTGCTATCTTACACGCTGCTATCAAACACACTGCTAGCTTACACGCTGCTAGCTACAGGCTGCTAATAACCCTCCAGGTTTTCTCGTCCTGTTTTCCTCGTTGGCTCTGGACTCTTGTTTTTCATTATGGTTTGTCTGGTCACTGCTCTGACCTCTGACCCCGTTAAACGGCCCACGCCACCGTGACGAGAACAACGGCGCTTTGGTTAATTTCTGCTGGAACTTTGTAACTCTGCGTTTTATAGGAGCCCAGAAATGTCAGGTCGGGTGCTATAAAAAGTGTTTTCAAAGTGCAGGTGAACGAGTCGCACTTTCAAGTCACGAGCCGGGGCCTTAATGAGGGTTATTTAAAGCCGAGGCGCAGGCGGCCAGCGGGGGGCGTTCAAATCAACTCCTGTTTGACTTAGTCCTGAGTCTATTCTCGTTAAATTCACTTGTTAATCACAGAGGAACAAAGAGTTAATCTGGAGTCGCCGTGGAAACAAGTACAAACAGATGGTGGCGTTTTTATACAGCACTTTTCCACCTTCCAGACTCTCAAAGAGCTTTACATCAACGAACCACTCACCCAAAGTGTCTTGCCAAATGACACAACAAAATAATTCATCTGTGGGAGCTGGAATCGCATCTCCAACCTGTGGGTCGATGGACAAACGCTCTACAAACTGAGCCACTGTCGCGCAGATGGGGCTACCTGGAAGCTAATCAGAGCATTTACTTGAGTAACTTCTTAAAGATTGTACTTTTCTAGCAGGTTTTTTTTACCCCTGAGTAATATTTGTATTGAAGTAACAGTACTCTTACTCGAGTAAAAGAGCTCAAAATGGTCTGTTCAACCTTGTGATGTCACAAGGTGAGCAGCTCCTTTTACCTTTAGTTCAGTAGAAGATTGGAGCAATTCCACGACTGAAATGATCTAGATTCTAGTGAAGGTGTGTGGAGTTTAAAAACACAGAGGAGCACTTCCTGTATGACCACATGATGACATCACAAGGTGGAACAGAGTGTTTTCATTTTGAGAGAAGAACTTTTTGTGTGAATTAAACAAGAAAACACAACTCCAGGTCTGTTTGTGATGAGAAAACGACATTAGAACAGAGATCAGAGCAGTGCATTATGGGAGCTTTAAATTGCTCTTACTTGAGGCGTACTTTTCCCAAATACTTTTACTAGTAATTTCTTGTACTACTGAAGTAACATTACTCTTACATAAATACAGCTTTTCTCTCTGACGAGGTTTAAGGTTTGTATAAAATGTGTCCAGACATGAGTTTTGCTATAAACTTTGCTATAATTCAGATATTTGAGTCAGACCCGACTCCCCCGACGCCCCGGTGCGTCTCGAGTGTTTGGAATAATGAACTTTGGCCAATCAGCAAAAAAAGATTGATCCAAAAACTGCCACATTTTGTTTCTGTTATTATTTTTAGTAGCGTGACAATTTTGACTTCAGACTCTGACTCAGCCACAGACTTTATAAAGAAAAGACGAGTGTGACGTGACCACAATCTTACATGTTGCTAGCTTACACACTGCTAGCTTACATATTGCTAGCGTACGTGCTGCTAGCTTACACACTGCTGACTTACACGCTGCTAGGTGACACGCTGCTATCTTAAATGCCACTACCTTACACGCCGCTAGCTTATACACTACTAGCTTATACACTACTAGCTTATACACTACTACCTTACACGCCGCTAGCTTATATACCACTAGCATATACGCTACTAGCTTACACGGTGCTATCTTACACACTGCTAGTTTAAATGCTGCTAGCTTACACGCTTCTATCTTACACATTGTTAGCTAACCCTCCGCTAGCTTACACGCTGCTAGTTTATATGCTGCTAGTTTATACGCTGCTATCTTACACACTGCTACTTTACAAGTTGCTAGCTTACACTCCACTAGCTTACACTCCTCTAGCTTATACTCCATTAGCTTAAACGCTGCTAGCTTATGCGCTGCTAGTTTACACGATGCTATCTTACACGCTGCTAGGCTACATGCTTCTATCTTACATGTTGCTAGCTTACACACTGCTAGCGTTCACTCTGCTAACCTACATGCTGCTAGCTTACACGCTGCTAATAACACTACAGGTTTTAGCTTACACAGTTTATACGGTTTTCAGACCTGACTCCCCCGAGGCCCCAGTACGTCTCGAGTATTTGGAATAACAAACTTTGGCCAATCAGCAAAAAAAGATTGATGTAAAAGCGCCACATTTTGTTTTTTTTTTAGTAGCGTGACCATTTTGACTTCAGACAGCTCCAAAATGAAGCTCATCGAGGCTGGAGCAGTTATAGCAGCTAATTTTTCTAAACGCAAGCGTCACAGCAACCAAAGAACCAATCAAAAGTGAGGATTTTGAAAGTAGCGCCTCTTCCCGCCTGCACCGCTGGTTTAGCAGGGAGCGGGCGCTTCGCAACGCTGTCAATCAAACCTGTTGCTAACGCTAACAGGAGCGTCTTCCGGGAAAGATTTGTCTGTTATTAATGTTCATATGTTGATTTACAGACACAATAGGATCAGGTAGAGGGTTAATACGAACATTTAAGACCAAAATGAGTCACTTCCTGTTTGAAACGCGGCAGCTAGCGGGTTAGCTAGGTCCATTTCTATGAACAGTCTGTGCATTCATCCCTCTCTGGCTCTGGGATCTCGGGCTTTCACCTCCTGTGGTGAATTCTAATTAAAACCACGACACATTTTATTTTCCAGACCGCGGCGGGTTTACTCACTGGTCTCTGCTGCTTCATCAAAGCTCCGTGAAACTCGTGGGGTCAGATTAGAGGTCAGCGCTGCGTGTGGGGGGGTATTTATCACACACATCATGGAGACCTGCCTGCGGTATGGGGACAAAAATCAAGTCCCCGTGATGTAAAACCTTTATTATCACATCAACAACAATGATAAAGGGGCTGTACCTGACTTTTTTCGGTCTTAAAAACCCAAAGTTACGACTCACTTGCATTTTCTTTTTTTCAAGTGAACAGCTCCTTTTACCTTTAATTGAGAGAGATACAGTGAGGCAAGTAAGTCTTTGAACACCCTGTGATTTTGCAGTTCTCCCGCTTATAAATCATGGAGGGTCTGAAATGTTCATCTCAGGAGCATGTTACTGTGAGAGACATAATCTAAGAAAAAAAAATAATCTGGAAATCACATTAAATGATTTTTTAAAATAATTTATTTGTATGTTACTGCTGCAGATAAGTTTTTGAACACCTGTCTATCAGCTAGAATTATGACCCTCAGAGACCTGTTAGTCGCCTTTAAAAAGTCCAGCTCCTCCACTTATTCTCCTGAATCAGAAGCTCCTGTTTGAGGTCGTAGCTACATAAAGACGCCTGTCCTCCCCAGACAATTAGTAAGACTCCAACTACGAACATGGACAAGACCAAACAACTGTCAAAATGAGACAAAACTGTAGAGCTCCACAGGCTGGAAAGGGCCACGGGGCAAGTGCCAAGCAGCTCGGTGAAAAAAGATCCACTGTTGGAGCAATTATTAGAAAATGGAAGAAGCTAAACATGACGATCGCAATAAAGGCGATCGTACACTTGTTTTCTTAAGCTATTATTAAGCAAAGATTTTTCCATAACTGCTAAACCTCTGTACCAGTTGCTTGTTATGGCCAAAAGTCAGACAAAAAGGACAGAGAGACACAGAGCCACACTGGAGATGTTTGTAAACCAGCTGACAAATCCACCTGTCATGACGTATCCCGATTTTGAACAACAATTCTGCATGCCGGGAGGAGGCCCCGAGGAAGACCCAGGACACGCTGGAGGGACTATGTCTCTCGGCTGGCCTGGGAACGCCTTGGGGTCCCACTGGAGGAGCTGGAGGACGTGTCTGGGGTGAGGGAAGTCTGGGAGTCCCTGCTTAGACTGCTGCCCCCGCGACCCGGCTCCGGATAAGCGGAAGAAAATGGATGGATGGATGGATTCTGCATGTTTACGCCTCTGAAGACGGACCTGGTGCAGTTTTGTATCAGTGTCAAGAGGGAGTCCGGTGCGTTTTTGGCTACGGTTCCAGAACACTATCCCCACCTTAAAAACTACAACACTGAAATGGGCCATTGCTGAACGTTACCATGATACCTGATCTACACACCACACTTCACCGTCTACAATTTATGGAGACCTGTCTGTGTTCTGACAAAACTAAAATGAAACTGTTTGGCCATAATGAGCATTGTTACGTTTGGAGGAAAAAGGGGGAAGATTACAAGCCTGAGAATACCATCCCAACTGTGAAACACGGGGGTGGCAGCATCATGTCGTGGGGTTGTTTTGCTGCAGGTGACACTGGTGCACTTCACAAAATAGTGTCATCATGAGGAAAGAACATTATGTGGAAATATTGAAGCTACATCTCAAGACATCAGCCAAGAAGGTAAAGCTTGGGCACAAATGAGTCCTCCAAATGGACAATGACCCAAAGCATACTGCCCAACGGGTGACAAAGTGGCTTAAGGATAACAAAGTCAATGTTTTGAAGTGGCTGTCACAAAGCCCTGATCTCAGCCCTATTGAAACTGTATGGGGAGACCTGAAAAGGCCTGTGCGAGCAAGACTGCTCAGTTACAGCAGTTCAGTACACCAGGAGGAATGGGCCACAATCCCTGCCAACTATTGTGAGATGTTTGTAAAAGGATATCCGGGGTGGGTCAAGCCTGGTCCTGACCATGATCCCTGAGACGTTTCCCAGGTGATGGTTAAACAAATTACTTTTTTTCTCCTCATCACTTAATTCTAATCAGGCTAAAATTAAACTAAAGCAAACACTTCTAATCTGAAACTGAACTTAACTGGCTTAAGGACTTGTGCCTTTTGTTAAACACCACAAAAAGGGTCTGTACTTCTCAAAATGTCACACTAAACTAAAGCAATCAAATGTCTTTCTTAACAGAGTAGAACCTGATCTGGTCCCAGAATTTAAATACCTTGGAGTCAACTCAACATTGTCCTTCAAAAGTCATGTACAAAAGTGTCCCAGGTAATTAAATTCAATAATCTGAATTTTTGTCACATCCGGAATAACTTGAACACGAGTGCTGCTAAAACCTATTTTTACTCTATGATTATTTGTCACATTGTGGTTTCTTGGCTGTCCCACAACATTTAAAATAATTGAAAACTTCAGAATGTATTTTCTGTCCAAGGTGGGAACCTGTGGAATAGTCTGCCGGTAGCTCTGAGAGAATGTCTAACATACAGATCTTTTAAAGCTCAAATGAAAAAGTGGTTATGGTCAAACTAAACATGCTTCACCTATAGTGGAAATCACTGAAACTTTTCTATAGAGACATATTTGCATGTTTGAGCAAAATATGAAGAGGGTGGGTTTAAAATGTCATTGTTTTGAATGGGGCCAGACTCAGTGAAATAATGGGGACTGTGCAATAAGTGGAATGTGCAATTAAGGGAATTGTGCAATGAGTGTAGTGTGCATTTTTTATTTGGCCCTTTTGTGACTCTCGCCCTTGGGGAAACCAATGGAAATGATCCTTTGGTTATAAACCGGTGTGTTTACTTTCATGTTGTACCATGTCTGTTCATTAGCATTGTGCCAAATAAATAAATGAACTGAATGTGGTGCCTTATATTTCTTTGTAAGTAGTCCAACACTGTAATGATTCTAACTTTCACTACCCAGCAACACTGCAGCAGATCCTGATTCTGTTTTCTGATTGGCTGGAAAGTGTAAAATGGCAGCTCTCCTTTTAAACAAACTGCATAATGAGACCATTAATGAGGCCTAAACAGGCTGATGCACGTCCTCAGATTGTGACGCCACTTCTGTTTCTGCCCTGAGTTCACCATGAAGACTTTTGTGGCACTAATTCTGTTGGGAATCCTAATAAAAGACAGCACATCTAGTGAGTACTCTTTACACGCCGAGTTCATTTATGATCGATCGAGTGGTGTTCAGGTTTAACTTAACCCTGCTCCTGTTCCGAGATGTTGACACTATGCTCTTTCTCTGTTCTTTCTCTCTCTTTATCTGTGTGATCAGTTTAACAATAAAGAAAACTTCAACTGGATTCACGATTCAGCGTCAAGTTAGAAACCAAAACAAGACTTTCTATGTGGAACAGTTACAGCAGTAAAACATGTAGATCTGGTTCATGTACGAGACCTGGATTAGTCTTGTTTAAACTTTGTGTAAGTCTTATAGATAATATAACACATTTATTACATACTATTTACACTTTCTCTGCTGTCGATCTGAGTTTACTTTGCAACACATGATGTGAAAGTTCATTCTGCATTTTTATTGGTTGTATCAAGAAGTTAAAACTCAGGTTCAGGACTTGTTAAACAGAGGTCATATTCTTCCTACTAATCACCTGTCGTATGTGAGGAAAAAAAGATGTTAATCCTGTGTATGAATTGCACTATACACATAAACTTGCCTTGACTGATTTCATTTCTGCATAGATTACAGGCTGCAGAAGACAATGCCAGACTGCATTCCCATCTCCAGAATCCAAGAAATCCTGGAGAATTTTGAACTAAACTCTTGGTTTACTGTTGTGGATCAGGGCAAAACATACCTCCAAGAGTTTATGAGTGAGAAGAGCAGACCTTATAGAGTCTCCAAGGTGTTATAAAGGCTGTATGAGTGGATCAGAATCCCATTTGGACCCTCTAATGTTCCTGGTTGCTTTTCAATGCCACATGGAGGGATGTCTGCCTCCGGGATGAACCTCGTGTGCCCTCCCTGGAGGACGATCTCTTTTACAGCCGCAGCTTTGAACATGTAAATATTGTTCAACAAATCCTGCAAACACAGAAAAAATCAATCTTAAGACAAAACTTTCAATTTCAAGCTTGTTCGTGGTCCGACTCCTAAAATTCATCAATTGTTTTTTTTTTTCATTCTGATATATATGTTGACTGTAATACTTCTTATGTCACCACTCTGCCACAGTAACACAGGGAGAACAAGCATACTCCAGGAATCTAACCCACAACCTCCTCACTGAACTATAAAACCTGAGAGGTCAAAAACCTCATATTGATGACAATGGACTTTTAGTTTGATGTTTTTAATGATCGTTTGAAACCAGAGGAGCGTGGTATATAAGTGTGTGTGGTTTAAATATCATCACATCTGAGAAAGACTCTGAACTTTAAAGTAATCCAAGAATCCCAGGCATTTCAGAACATGTTTGGCAAAGTCTAAACTACAGGTTAGCTGCGATTACACAGAATAAAACCTCATGGAGACACAGGGAGGGCATCTGACACACATTCAGTCAGTTATTTACTTATTACTACTCAAGGTTGGACCTGACCCTGATCCCTGAGATGTTTCTTAGGTGACGTTCACACAAACTTTTTTTTTTTCTTTTTTCCTCTCATCAGTTCAGAAGTATTACGGTTTATGTAAAGTCGACTGTTCTTGTAGGAAAAAGTGTTCTTCACCACTGAGACGTATTTTAATCAGGCTGTGGGGAAGCTGGCGCGAAGTGGTCAAAATAGGAGGCAGATTCAGAAAAGTCCCATTTGAAGCATTTTTTTTTTTTTGAGGCATCGTGGTAAAACGTGCAAAAAATACATATTTACAAAAAAATAACTGTGCTCAACGTAAGCTAAAGCAACAGAAATTAACTGAGGAAAAACCCACGTGTACCTTTGCTACACTGATGTTTCTCCCAAACGGCCAAGTGGTGCTGCTTAAATATCCCCCTGCATAAGGAAGCACCTCCCCCGGCATACACCACCTTCTCCACAGATGCTGAGGGTACAACTTTAGCTCTATCCCAAACTATTTCTCTCTGGGCCCAAGTCCTTTAACTAAATAGCGCTGACAAACTAATAAATAAAAAAAAAACAACTAATAATCTATAAACACTTAAGAGATTGAAACAAAATACATGACCTTAAAACAAAAGAAATAAAATGAACTTAAACCAGTTCTCCCTCCACATGGTCCAGCCCACGGCCACACCCAAGACTTTAAACATGTCCCGTGTCTGGACTAGTGATGGTGAAACTGAAACCTCATGAAACATTGAACCACTTTGAGACACTGAAAATGACTCACTGCTTCGACTCATTTGACACAGTCAGAAGAGCGACACCTGCTGGATTTGTGTGTGTACTGCATTTGTGAACCTCACTGACCCCCGTCCTCTAACCCCCACTCCCCTTTTCTGTGACTTTTATCTGGATGAGTTTTATCACTTCCATTTTATTTTTATTCTCTTATAACTTATTCTTCTGTTTATTATGAAATTGTTTTACATTATTTTGTGTCGACTTGTGTTTAAATTAAGTTGCTTTTCCCGCTTTGGCACGACTGACGTTTTTAAATGTGCTATACCAATAAAATGGCTACTTCCTAATAAAAAAGTACTTTTCAAACTGGTGTCTTTGTGTCCTGTACTTATATGTGTGTACTAGTTGTTCTCTGACTTGGCCAAATAAAGAGTTTGCAGCTACAGAGACATTTTAAACTGAAAAAGTGGAGAATAAAATGATGTGGTTAAGCACCTGGGACAGTGATAGTGCAACTGTAGTTTTTCTGAAATTGAATCATTTTTGGAAAAGGTGTCGGGTGTGTGTGAGTGGGAAATGTGAGATCAGGTATTTGTAAAGTTTAAAAGATTTTTATTCAAGAAAATAATAATTTCAGCTGTTGGGTTTGAATCTGCTCCTCTTCTGGTTCCTCTGCAGCTTTGTCACCAGCTGTATATAAATGTGTCTGTACTAGATGTAAACTGTTCTTACCTGTTGTATCTTACCTGCTTTAAAAAAACTATCCCTTATTGAATAACTAGTAGTGTCAGAAAAGCCGTCAACAAAATCTTCTCTCAATTCTTTGGGGGATTCAGACTCTTTTAAAGCTATGACACAATTACAATCCACCCCCATCAAAATTCCCGTGAAGCAGCTTCAAACCGTAGCTCGACATGTGTCTGACACTTCTGACGTAACGAGGCCTCGGTTTGACTGGTCATGTGATTTTTGGTGTGGTGAAGCTCGTATCGAAACAAAGCTCGGCAACACTTCCGCTTCATAGGGTCGGTACAGTGTCGAGCTGAGAGGCTCGAGTGGAACATCTCTAGTCTGGACCATGTGGAGATTCTGGTAAGTAGATGCAGATTGAACTAATTAGCTAAATTTAACCAAATAAAATATCTTTAAAGTAAGTGTGAGTGTGGTGATTAAACTAACTGAAAACTAAACAAAACAAACCCGGGATAGTTCTGTTCAGTTCTATATAGAAAATTATTGAAATGAACATACTGTACATGTGATCAAACAAAATGATTGTCATAAGACCGTTACTCATCTGAGTCATGGGACAGGAAGGGAAGGAATTAGGCAACCCAAGACTCTTACTCTTTCCCAATGAAATAGGCTACTTATGGAATTATGGAAAATTAAAAGGGACAAAGGTTTGTCACACAGGCTAAAATTAGACTGAAGCAAATACTTAATGAAACTGAATGTGATGTTTATAGTTGATTATTTGTATGCAGCCCTACACTGTAATGATTGTTGACTTTCACTTTCACTTCTACCCAGCAACACTGCAGCTGAGCCACATTCTGATTTCTGATTGGCTGGAAATGTAAAATAACACAGAACTGCCCCTGAGCAGACTGACCCAGAGATTGTAGCTTCACTTCTGTTTCTGCCAGAGTTCACCATGAAGACTTTTGTGGCACTAATTCTGTTGGGAATCTTAATAAAAGACAGCAGATCAAGTGAGTACTCTTTACATGTTGAATTCATTTAAGGTCAGTCCTGTGGTGTTCAGGTTTAACTTAACCCTGCTCCTGTTCTGAGACGTGGACTCACAGTTGTTTTGACGCTACGCTCTTTCTCTGTCCTTTCTCTCTCTTTATCTGTGTGATCAGTTTAACAAAAGAGAAAACTTCATCTGGATTCACAATGATTCAGCTTCAAGTTAGAACCAAAACAAGACTTTCTATATGTAAAAGTTACAGCAGTAAAACATGTAGAATAAGATCTGGTTCAGGTATGAGACCTGGTTTAGTCTTGTTTAAACTTTGTGTAAGTCTCATAGATATAATATAACACATTTATTACATACTTATATTTACACTTTCTCTACCAGATCTGAACGTCTGTGGCAACATATGAAGTTCATTGTGCATTCTTACTGATTTAAACATGATTGAATCCCATCAGGCAAATATCAGGAACATTTGACACATTAACTCAGATTAGACTCATCACACACCTCTGACCAAAGACTGTATAAACAAATGGACTAAGTGTTTGTCTCCAGTCAAATGAAGCTTATCGGGGTTAGCAGTTTTAGGGGCCAATTTGGAGCCAGTTCCATATTAGGAATTCCAGCTGCAAGTGTCATAGCAATGAAAGAGCCAATCCAGAGCGAGGCTGATGAAGGTAATGTCTCTTTTCACCTGGACCACTGGTTTAGCAGGGAGCAGCCACTTAGCAACACTGTCAATCAAACCTGTTGCTAACGCTACAGGAGTGACTCCAGGGAAAGACGCCGCCTGATTTGTCTGTTATTAATGTTCAACCTCAGGATCATGTAGAGGGTCAATACCAACATTTAAGACCAAAATGATGAGCATGACAGCAGCAATTACAAAGAGAGGGGTGCCATTTTTTTATGTACCGTAATTTGACAGCTAAAAGGCGCACCGGACTATAAGGCGCAGTTCAGTTACGGTGCTTTTTCTGCATTTAACACATAAAAAAGGCACCGGACCTTAGGGCGCAGGCACGGTGAAACATGCATGATAGTTTTGCTTCCTTTGCCTTTTTTAGAGCACATACTGTGTTCGGTTGTGATTTATTCAAGTATTTAGCAAAGTGCTCACATAATTTTTTCAATTAATTCTCAAATCCATCAAAGTCTTCATCCTCTGTATCTGAAATGAACAGCTGAGCTCGATCTCTATCAAATACACCAGGTTCCCTCTCGTCACTATCAGAGTCCGTTTTGTTGCCGTACGGCTCCTCGTGAACAATGCCGACTTTTGCGAAAGCTCAAAGAACAGTGCAAGCAGATACGTGAGCCCAAACATCCACAATCCATCACAAATCGTGGCGTAACTTGCCCGGCGCTGCCTCCCGGTCTTTGTAAAGCTGTGTTCGCCGTCTGTCATCCATCGCTCCCACGATGTTCGCAACTTTTACCCTCGACTTATGGTCGTGAAATTCCGATAACATGAATTGGCGCCAGAGTCGATGGAGCCAGAAGTGTGCCCATGATCAGCTTGCCATCATGCCTCAGCTTTACCTGGACGTTCAGTTCCTGCATCACTGCTCGTGTTTGAGAGCAGCTTCTTTTAGTTTTATTTGTTTTCATCTTTACTGAAATATTCATGAAATACATTTCTTTTACATTTAGGACTGATCTTCTCTCCACAGTGATTCACACTCTGAGGTCACTTCAAACATCTTCTTCTCAAGTTCCAAACTTCCCAGAGTTTGTTTCTGTTGGAGTGTTGAATGGTCTGGAGATAGTGTACTGTGACAGTGAGATCAGGAGAATGGAGCCTAAACAGGAGTGGATGAAGAGAGTGACCGAGGACGACCCAAACTTCTGGGACTGGACCACTCAGCTCTGTTTGTTTAATCTACAGGAAGCCAAAGATGACTTTGAGACTGCAAAACACCACCTCAAACAGACTGAAGGTTTGACACTCTCACTTTGACACAATGAACAGAGATAATGGTTTTCTATATTGTAATAAAAGGACAAGTTTGGCACTTGCACTGTACTGTCCTGTGCAATTTAGCCAGTGTTTTCCCAGGGATTAAAGTACAGTCTGCTAGATTTTCAAACCATCAAATTCTTTTATGTTGTCATATTGATTTTATGAGCTTAAAATGTAATAAAAAATATAAATATATAAAATATATAAATATATTATATAAAAATATAAAATGTAACTGCAAAAACACAATAAACATGAGCATCAGTTTTTCTGAAATGAGACTTTTTAAATCCTCCAGCAGCATAAAGCATAAACAGACTCCTGATGTTCATGTTCCAGGTGTTCACGTTTGGCAGTTCATGTTCGGCTGTGACTGGGACGATGAGACTGATGACATCACTGCGTATGTTCAGTACGCCTTTGATGGAGAAGATTTTATTTATTTCAACATGAGCACAGAGTCCTGGGTCGCAGCTAAACCTCAGGCCTTAATCATTAAAGAGATGTGGGAGAGAGGTGGAGAAACTCAACGTGCCAAATACTACGTCCAGAAAGTCTGCACTGTGGGGCTGAAGAACTATGTGCGCTATGGAGAGAAAGCTCTGAAGAGGACAGGTGAGAAGAGACATAAATGTGAAATTAAAACTGCAAGCAGTGATAAAGGGCCCTCAGAACTCTTGAGACAGCCTTGGTCAGTGGGAGGGCTGCCAGTCCCAGCCTGATGTGATTATGGTGTGATGTGTGTGAATATTCTGGTGTGACGTTGTAGATAAATGTTTCCGTCCTGTGTTATTTTTGAAGGGACACTACAGAGCCATTTAGAAAAAAATATAAGTCAACATGTCAAGGGATTGTAGTAGCTTCAAAATGGCTGTTTTGTTGAGAGCTTGTCATGACCACACCCTGAGACTTCTACAAAATCTTTTAGCAAATTTAACAAACAGATATGTCCTGATGCTGGCTCAGTTTGGAGTTCGTCAGATAAAAATCTTAGGACAAGTTTGTTCAAGTAGACCAAGATTTAGACATCAGCGTTTTGTGTCAGGGGCTGGTCCAGACCAAAAAGTCCAAGGCCATTTCTTCTCCCATATTTAAACCCTCCTTAGAGTTAACAGTAGGACCCCGTATGTCACCCATGTTCCCAAAAACATGATACAAAACTGTACACAGCAAATCACAACAAATCTGGTGTGATGTGCAGTAGTTTCATTAGATGCAGCTGATTGTGTTGTGATAATGCTTTGAAGGGGGAGGGACTTAGCACAGAGAGCAAAGGGAGGGGGGGCTCAGAGTGTCAAAAACAAAAGTGAAACTTATAACGTCTTAATATGTTGTTTTACCAAATACAGTTGTCCCTCTTTATAACATGGTTCATCTTTCGTGGCTTCGCAGATTTTTTTAGTGTAATTTTGCAGGGTTTTTTTTTTTTTTTTTTTTTTTTTACAACGTATTGTGTTCTGTGTCCTGATTGGCTAAAGCACTGAAGACCACTGTCAGTCTTCTCCATGTCGTGTCTCCCGTACAGTACAGAATTTGTTTAGCTTTCCAAATTTGCAACAATCGACACTATTACAGAGCGGCGCCAGGATGAAGAGGCGTGGTCACAAAATGAGAGAAATGTGAGATGTTAATGCCTGTCTGCTTAAAGTGTAAAACGTGTGTGGTGAGGGGTTTTACAGGTGCAAAAAAACAAAAAAACAAACAGAATTGTAAAAAAATAAAGCTACTTCGCTGGTTTTGCCTATTGTGGGTTAATTTTTTGAACGTGACACCCGAGATAAACTAGGGACCACTGTATTTCATTTTCAAGACAAAAGGAAAAATGGTGATCCAAATATGTTACGTGATACAGTTAATACCATAAAAGTAAAATACCGCCTGTATATAATATAACTCCTGCGGTGTTGTGTAGAGCTCCCCCTGGTGGCCCTGCTGCAGAAGTCTTCCTCAGCCCCGGTCACGTGCCACGCCACAGGTTTCTACCCCGACACAGCCAGGCTGTTCTGGACCAAAGATGGAGACGAGGTGCTGGAGGACGTGGACTCTGGAGAGATCCTGCCCAACGAAGACGAGACCTTCCAGACCAGTGTGTCCCTGGACCTGTCCTCTGTCCCCTCTGAGGAGTGGGACAGACACCACTGTGTGTTCCAGCTGTTTGGGGACAAAAATAAGTATGTGACCAGACTGGACCGGAGCAAGATCAGGACCAACGGTGAGAGGGGGCGCTGATGAGACCTGAGCACAAACTCAAGTTTATTAGATCCTCCTCACTCTCCCCTTTACTCCTCCAGACCCCGCCCCTTTGTTGTTTGAAAATTGGTTAACGCAGAAGTATAATACACCATCATTTAAAATCATGACGTGACAAATGCTTCCAGTTCACACAATTCAACCCAAAATGGCAAATGTCGAGTTGAGTGTGAAGGATCAGAGTCAAACTCCACACTGTGGTGTGACAGTTGGAGGAGCAGGGAACATCTGTGGAGCTGTTTGCACCAATGAAGAAACTGATCTTCAAACTATTGAAGAAATCATCAGTGATATTGTTGAATACTTCTTTCTTTTTCAGGCAAAAATCCCCCAACCTCCATCATCACTCCTGTAGTCGTTCTGGGAGTCGTCATTATCGCTGCTGCTGTGGCTCTGTTTGTGATCAGACGAAAAAGAGGTCAGACAGGACTTTCTAATTTATGTCATAAATATGATCATATTTAATGTTAAAGAGGAGGTATCAAGCACCAACACTGTTCCCTCATCAAACACATGAAGAGGTTTTAGATGTCATCCATGTATGTTTAAGTAATTTAGCAATCTCTCCCAGCCTCATTTAAACCCTCCTTTCGGTTTCCAGTACGACCACCATGTTCCCACACAAATATTCTCCACAATATACAAAAACATGATACAAAACTGTACACAGCAACTTGACAAACCTGACGTGATGTGCAGACGTTTCATTAGTGGCAGCTGATTATGTTGTGATAGTGCTCTGAAGGGGGAGTGAGTTAACACAGAGAGCAAGAGCAGGGGAGAGTCAGACTTATTAAACATGTTAATATGTTGTTTTCAGCAAATATAGTATTTTCAAAATAATACAAGCAAACATGATGATTTAAATATGTTAAAGTTAATACCCCATAGAAGTAAAATACCCCTGTTCAACACTCCATAGAAGTAAAAAAGTCAGCTGACAGGTACTGTCAGGCCAAGCATGCTGCAGCCTGTGCAGTCACAGAGGCAAAACATCTTGACTGTGAAGAGATCGGGGAGGCCATGGAGGAGGACTATCGGCCGGCCTCAAAGAAATTCTGGAAAGCCGTCCGATGTCTCAAAATGGGGAAGCAGTGCTTCACCAACACTGTTTACAGTGCGGGTGAAGAGCTGTAGAAAGAATACTTTGAGAATCTCCCCAATCCCACTGTCACATCTTCCGAGGAGGAAGCAGAGACTGAGGACTCAGAGGTGGACTCGTCTATCATCCTGGCTGAAGTCACTGGGTGACCAAGCTTCTCAGTGGCAAGGCTCCAGAGGTGATATGCTTCTACAACATCGCCTGGCGGTTGGGAACAGTACAGCTGAATTGGCAGACCGGGGTGGTGGTCCCTCTGTTTAACAAGGGAGACTGGAGGGTGTGTTCCAGCTACAGGTGAATCACACTCCTCAGCCTTCCCAGTAACGTCTATTCCAAGGAACTGGAAAGAAGAATTTCAACCGGTAGTCGAACCTTGGATTCAGGAGGAGCAGTGCGGTTTTTGTTCCAGTTGTGGAAAACTGGACCAGCTCTATACTCTCCATCGGGTGCTCAAGGGCCCATGGGAGTTTGCCCAACCAGTCCCCATGTGTTTTGTGGATCTGGAGAAGGTATTCGACCATGTCCATCGTGGTTCCCTTTGGGGGTGCTGCGCGAGTATAGGGTCCGTGGTCCTTTGCTACAGGCAGGAGCTGTGTTCGCATTGCCGGCAGTAAGTCAGGGACGACAGGCATTTCTGCTTTTTTGCAGATGATGTGGTCCTGATGGCTTCATCGAACCAGGACCTGCAAAGTGCACTGGGACAATTTGTAGCCGAGTTCTTGTAAATAATAATAACAGTTTTAAGCTTGAATTTTTTCAATGTTCTTTTTCTAGCCCGAAACAATCAACGGGATGTTCGGATGAGACAAAATCAAAATCCTGTTACCCAAGCGACAAACTGTGAGTGCTTTTAAAATGTCCAAAAAGTGTTGTATTTCTTTAAGACAAATTACTCAGTGTTTATTTAACAATTATTTAACTAACTCCATTGATTTAAAGTGCACCTGACAGGTCAGACTACTCATTTCAATAAAAACACAGTTTCTGTCATTATATTTAAGACTGCGCACATATACTATTAGACAGAGGAATACAAGCTACTGGACCAGTTACAGACTCAATGGAGTGATGAATGAAATGTAAAAAGAGCCACAATCAAGTGAACTTTAAATGGAAAAGTTGCTTTTTTTTAATAAACAGAAGACAAACATGTAACAAATCACTGGCATTTTGTATAAGGCGCCTTTAAAACAGCCTTTAATGTCGTCTCACTCTTAGCTTTTCAGTTCAAGTTTAGATAAAATGTTTGAATCTAATTTTGTTGGCCTAATTTTAGGTTTAAGCTCTATTTTAAGTTCAGTGTATTCACTCTGTGCACTTTTCAAATCAGTTTTACAACTAAGTTTACACCATATGCCCCTTAAAATTGTCATAAAACCAAATCAGTAAAGCAGCATTGATTGCAAAGCAAAATGAAGCAGCTTTTTCGAAATATTCATTAGCTCAGCAAACCCCTTCAATGTCCTTTAGCAACGTGTCATATTGATGCAAGTGCTGCTTTAATGTCTATGGGATCCACAAAGGGAAAAGTGTCTATCTCCCACCTCAGCTTTAGCTGTGAGTTTGTAGGTGTGGAGACAGGAACAAGTGCTGCTCTACATGGAGTCCTTTGTACTGTGCTCCCTGCTGTAACAGGCCCGTCTCTGCTGTAACAGGCCCGTCTCTGTGATGTAACAGGCCCGTCTCTGTGATGTAACAGGCCCGTCTCTGTGATGTAACAGGCCCGTCTCTCTGCTCTAACAGGCCCGTCTCTGTGATGTAACAGGCCCGTCTCTCTGCTCTAACAGGCCCGTCTCTCCGCTCTAACAGGCCCGTCTCTCCGCTCTAACAGGCCCGTCTCTCTGCTGTAACAGGCCCGTCTCTCTGCTGTAACAGGCCCGTCTCTCTGCTCAAACAGGCCCGTCTCTCCACTGTAACAGGCCCGTCTCTCCACTGTAACAGGCCCGTCTCTCTGCTCAAACAGGCCCGTCTCTCCACTGTATCAGGCCTGTCTCTCTGCTGTAACAGGCCCGTCTCTCTGCTCAAACAGGCCCGTCTCTCCACTGTAACAGGCCCGTCTCTCCACTGTATCAGGCCTGTCTCTCCGCTGTAACAGGCCCGTCTCTCTGCTCAAACAGGCCCGTCTCTCCACTGTAACAGGCCCGTCTCTCCACTGTATCAGGCCCGTCTCTCCGCTCAAACAGGCCCGTCTCTCCCGCTCAAACAGGCCCGTCTCTCCGCTGTAACAGGCCCGTCTCTCCGCTGTAACAGGCCCGTCTCTCCGCTGTATCAGGCCCATCTCTCTGCTCAAACAGGCCCGTCTCTCCGCTGTAACAGGCCCATCTCTCTGCTGTAACAGGCCTGTCTCTACACTGTAACAGACCCGTCTCTCCTCTGTAACAGGCCCATCTCTCTGCTGTAACAGGACCGTCTCTCTGCTTTAACAGGCCCATCTCTCCGCTGTAAAAGTCCCGTCTCTCTGCTCTAACAGGCCCGTATCTCTGCTCTAACAGGCCCGTCTCTCTGCTGTAACAGGCCCGTCTCTCTGCTCTAACAGGCCCGTCTCTCTGCTCTAACAGGCCCGTCTCTCTGCTGTAACAGGCCCGTCTCTCTGCTCTAACAGGCCCGTCTCTCTGCTCTAACAGGCCCGTCTCTCTGCTGTAACAGGCCCGTCTCTCTGCTGTAACAGGCCCGTCTCTCTGCTGTAACAGGCCCGTCTCTCTGCTGTAACAGGCCCGTCTCTCCGCTGTAACAGGCCCGTCTCTCCCCTCTAACAGGCCCGTCTCTCTGCTCTAACAGGCCTGGATCAGCTGTGTGCATCTTTAAAAATAAAAAGTTTACAATATTCTTTTTCTTAAACAAAACAATAAAAGCCAAAAGTTACTTTTGCAAATTACATTTTTATAATCACTTTGTTTTTAGCTATTTTTTTTTTTACGGCTTTAGTCAAGGTAGTTTTTTGTATTTATTGACCATTTTTCTATGATTAGACTAATAAACATCAACAATAGCATCTTTAGATATATAAAAATTAATTTCTAAATAAAAGTTCCGAAGTCTGTATGAAATAGCTCTAATAGTATGAAATAAAAAGCTGGTTTTATATTGTTTTTTATCCTTATTCTGTTTCTCCAATTTTTTGTGGATTGAAGTAATTAAATTTCTAACCATTTTGTACGTCTCTGTTTGAAAAGAGCGAGTCTTTGTCCCGTCGTCTGGAGCAAACAATTTAGCTCCTTTAGCTCCTTTAGCGTTGGTCCTTTAATTCTAACCTCCTGCTTCGACCCAAAGTCCAGTTTAGAAAACTGAGCTTTAATATGTATCTTCCTCCATTTAAAAAGTAGAACAGGCATAGAGAAAAAAGTGAATTGCTAAAGTTGACTTGCTAACTCTAAATTGTAGTTTGCGGCTCCTATGGCCTTTCCACAGCCTTAACGCGTCACTGCTGAGCTACAGCACAGTCAGTCCATGTGAGGCACGAACGGCCATTGTCTCACCACGCGTCTCTTCTCAGGATTTCAACGATAAACATAAAAATTCTGCGAATTTGAGTGAAAAAAAAAAAAGAATAAAATTGCAAAGTTAAATAGAAAATGACTTTATAGTACAAATCATTGGATAAATATAACCATTTCATTTATTTTTTCTCTGTGATGACAGGTGCTTCCTGCCTTACCTGACTGCTATATATATATATATATATATATATATATATATATATATATATATATATATATATATATATATATATATATATTCATCTTGTATGTATATGCACATTTGACAATAAAAAGAAATTGAATTGAATTATTTTGCCAGGCAAAACATTAAGAACAAATTCTTATTTAGGGAGGGAGTCAAACAAAACACAAAAAACAATGAATAGTAAAACATCAGAAATATAAATACATTCAGTTACTAAAACATTTACATGAGTGTTTAAAAATGTCCTTCACTTTACATTTAAAAGCAGAAAGAGAAATTCTAGAGTCCAGTTTAAGAGAATTCTGAGCCAAATTCCAATCATTAGCAGCAGCATCGACATGAGGCCAGAAGAAGAGCTGGATTTGGGAGTTTTCAGTCTGATGAGCTGTGAGGAGCGAGTGTTGTATCTAGAGGAAGTCTCCTGTTGTAACAGCTGAGTAAGATCAGTGGGTGTGAGTCCTAACATGGTTTTATATATGAACGTGAGCCAGTGCATGTGACGACGGGACTGCAGTGAGGGCCAGTTCACTTGAAAGGACAGCAGACAGTGATGTGTCCTGTAGGAGGCATTTGTGACAAAACCAATAGCAGAATGATAAATCACATCCAGCTGCAAGGATACTTTTAGACATGCCGATAAATGACATCACCGCAATCGAACAATGGAAGGACGCACATTTCGACAATAGCCCGTTTAGCTGAGATTGTGAAAGAGGAGCAGTTTCTGTACAAAAAAAATCCAATTTCCCCAATCTCACCTCACTGAGTAGTGATACTTTTTTCCCCCACAAACTGAAGAACTGAAGAATATTTAGCACAGGGACTATTGTGAACAATATACAAATATAATACATTGCTTACTTTCTTACACAGGTGCAAAAAGTTGTGTTTCTCATTCAGCAGTGGATATATATCACACTAAGGGAAGAAAGCAGCTACGTTCTGGTCATTTTGGTTAAGGCCACATTTCTTATCTGTCGCCTCCTTTCATACAAGAATATGGGACGGTTTAAAACACTGGTGCATCTCACTTTGTTAGACTCTACTCACTTAACTCCACTTCAGACTCTGCTTTGAATGTTGCTGGACGCTCCCTTTAACTCAGCTGTTTTGCTGTAACTGACAATAACGTTCTACAGAACGATTCCTGTGCTTCTGCGGCTCTTCTTCACGCAACACAACAGAAACGTAGTGGAGGATGTGACCATTCTCAATAATTGACTTTTTTTTTCTTCCAGGGATTTCACTAAAGGTGTTGGGTGACCGCACGTATGTGCCCATCAACGGCCTGTATTGACAACCTCGGAGAGTCTCCATATTGACCGACATTCTCCAAAGTCGTGTCGACCCAACTAAAAGTTAAGCAGAAACCTCTTGTGTTGTAACACGGAATTCTGTATATTGGATTCTTTTTTGCTAAATTTAACTTTGTGAGTTTGCCAGACTTTATGCCAATGTGGGAGTGATTTTAAAGTGCAAGAAGTACAGAAGTTTGGAGAAAAATAACAGTATCAGAGTATAAAGGGCTGAGGTAATGAGTATTTACAGAGAATAAATATTGAGGTAACTAAGTACAGGCCAAGCAAAGCCCACAGTGTGTGCGTTTTAATCTTAACTAATTGCTGATATTATCAAATAGTGATGGTTAAGTCTGGTCTAGTAGGTTGAGTATGAAACACACATACTGTGTGAAGTGACAGTAGTTTGCAGTGTGTGCTGGATGCTTTTAAAGGGGCTGAATGATACATGTTTTTAAAGCTACATTAATTTGCAGTCTGTGCCAGACACCTTTAAAAGGAGCTGTGTGATTAAATGCACAGTTTATTTTATTTTTTACTGGGTTTTGATTGTTGATTACATACTATGCAATACATATTCTTAAAGTGACAGTACAGCTTTCAAAATTAATATTCTTACAGTAATATTTTTTGTTTTAAAACAAATTTTGTACTTTTACTGAAAACTGATCAAATTAAAAGGCACAACAATTTATTTTCTTAAAATGACTAAACTTCTAGAGCTTTCACAGAGCAAGATTCATGAGGACAAACAAGATTTTAAACAAGCTAAAGCTAAAATTAGGCTGATTAAAGCAGTGTTTTGTAAAGTTTGTGCAAAAAGATTAGCCCATTACCAACGCTCAAACGAAAAAAATCATGAGCTACCACACGGCAAAAGATATGCATCTTCAGACACACCCAGACTGGGTGTGTCTGAACAACACCAAGACAAACTAAAGGCCGCGCTCAAAAAATGGAAAAAAACAGGCTAAGCAGCTCCAAACCCAGAAGCATGCACAAGCACTGGCCTCTGTACTGGTCTTAAAACCCAAAGAAAAGGCAGGAAAAGTGATGGCATTCAAGAAAATGCTTGCCAAGCTGAAACAGAAAAAACTAAAAAACTACTGGTATTCATCCTGTACACAAGAAACAATGGCAATGGGAAGAAATGTCACTCCTATAACACTAGAAGCACCAGGTGTACCCAAAATTTGATTTGATGAAGGGGAAGGAAAAGGAAGATACAAGGCAATGTGACATTTGTCACAAGGAGCGAAAAAAGAGCCACTTGAGTGCTGAGTGTAGCCTATAACCCCACCCTGAATGGTTGATGGCTCCACAAGTAACTCCAACCCCCAAAAAACAAATTTTTGTCCAATCAAACACTCCAGCATGCTCTACGCCCCCCACCATACCCCAAGAAATGATACAAGTAGCAAAACAAAATTAAGTGAGGCCTTGTCCCTAGTCATACTTGGACCCAAACCTACAGATCAAAAACTTTAAGATCTCCGACTCAATGCACGAACAAACATTTTGGAATCACGAGTGGCAGCAGCACAAAAACCTACTTACCTGACCAGACACTGCGTACCAAAAGGAAACCCAAGACAAACTAGCAAAAGAACAAAGGATTCGGGCAGCTCCACTGACCCAGATTAACCTAAGAAAACAGCCAAAATAATGCTGAAGCCACCCAATACAAGCAGGCTACATGTCCTAGAACAAAGAGCTACACCATCAACACTGCCACCATCAGAAGTTCAACCAGAAGAATCACAGCCAATCAAAAGCTGGTTCACAGTGACCTCATCGAGCCATTTGGAATGTCCAACAGCAGAACCCACATGTGCACCAGACCATACTATTCCATTCCACCTGGACGTGTTGAAAAGCCTTTGTACAATCTGCTCTACACCAGAAACGTTCGGGGGGAGGAGAGTTTTGAAACATTGTTCATGCAAACTAGACAGCCATGATCAAGCCCAACCTGGATGTGCAAGATATTTGGCAGCCCTGACTTAAGCTACTGACAAGACAGCTGACATTGAGCCGATTCACCCTCTAGTGCACATGTGTCAAACTCAAGGCCCGTGGGCCAAATGTGGCCCACCACGACATTTTATGTGGCCTGCAACAAAGTAAATAAAAAAATATGACTGTCTTAAAATTTCAGTTTATCAGGAGTTACACAGTTACACAGTATTTTTTTCATATCTATGCAAATCCATATGCAATATTTGTAACTTGGATAAGTGATAAATATAGAAACGATTAATTAACTAGATTAAAACAGTTGCATTTATTTTACATTGCATTTGGTTACATTTAGTTACATTTATCGCACAGTTACATCTGGCCCTTTGAGAGCAACCATTTTGTTGATGTGGCCCTCTGTGAAAATGAATGTGACACCCCTGATCTAGTGGTTCACACAAACATGGAATTCTGGCTTATTAGAATTCAAGACTGTTCATGACCACAGCTCAAAGAACTAACATCATTGCTGAGACACTGAAACAGTCACAAATAACCTATGAAGGAAGAAAACATCAACATCACATGGCCTCGGATATAGACACAGAAGAAACACCACATGTATGGGAGGAGAAGGTGAAGACTCATTTCTGTGTAGACACACCTGAGTGGCCATAATGAAATGCAAAGCTCACATTAAAGGAAATTATCTAGTTTCTCAAGGAAATCATGCCGCCGACACGGCCACAAAACAAGCTTCCAACTAAAGTGAAGAGCGATCGCTGCTCAAAGATCTTCAACTACAAATGAAGAAACTTACACTAGGAATCTGCATCCAGGCTGGAAACAAGACCAGTATGTACTGCCTAAGTGGCCTTAAAGGTTATTTCCCCAGCATTTCTCACTTCTTCACCCAAGTTTCACTGAGTATGGGCCAAAGCAGTCTATTCCAGCTGAGTAGAATGCTGGCATGCCTGAGGTTGGAAGCTGTGAATGGCCTCCTGTCCTTTGTGGCGCATCTCTGAAAAGACCCTCTTCTAGCTCTTCATTATAGTCTTCATTATAGAAGAAGAGTGACCAGAAGTTTGGAGTCCAGCACTATGGGTTGAAGGGGCTACAGGTGGTGCTGAAGAGGACTACATTCCACTGGTAGACTGTTGGCTCTGCATCACACCTGAGATCCCTCCAGAGAAAGCGGAGGAGGGGCTGATCTTCTGGAAGAAGCCTAACCTGGTGAAACATACCCTTGAAGTCACTGCTGAAAGCGACAGTGTTCTCTAAATCGCAAGAGGACAGTGAGCAGGGATAGACTGAGAGACCAGGGAGCAAGAGTTTGTTAAGGTCCATGTCTCAAAACTGAAAAGAGCAGTTGAAAACCACTCTGCTTACCTTTGTGCTCGACAAAGTGATGGGGAATGTACCAGCTGCTTAACATGTTCTCTGAGGCCAGTGGAAGCTTAGCTACATAGCCTGCTTGTTTGAATCTCTGGATCTTGGAATTGTTCACTTGGGCTATGTCTGGAGCCTTCACCATCCGAGAGCCTTCCGCCTCTGTGTTCCTGAACTGGGGGAGTACAGCATTTTTGGGCAGACAGACTGGGAAAGTTTTTAACCCAAAGCCGAGAAGAGGCATAGTAACTCCTCTGCTGCTTGCGTGGACACAGGTTTATTGTCACTGTCTTTCACTGGGTCAGGCCTTTTCTCTGCTTTATCGTATTTGACAGGACCTCTCTCACTGACCTTGTGTAGGGCGAGGAGGTGCCTGATGTTGCATGTTTTGCAGCGCATTCTTCAGATCACACTCCAAAGATCTGAGTTCTCTGCCACACTGCCAGCAACGGTTCTTGTCCTGAATCCAGGAGCGTTTCTGGGCACTGCTGAGAAATTTGAAGTTTGCACAGCTAATCAATGAATATCTATTATTGTCACATATTGAGAATACCTTCTTTACTAATTAGCTAGGAGGGGGAGTTTTGGAAGACTCCCCCACTGGTCTGGTTTCAGTCCCCAGCATGAGGAGTGGACTTGACAGCACTCCTAGAATCCTTGGGTTTGGCACTAGTGTCTTTCCTGGAGCAATACTGTACGATGCCTTCCTGCATCTGGAGCTTGTCCTCCAACCACTCAGCTAGGTCCAGGTGAGTGGGGATTGTTATGCACCGTGAGTGAATGTAACACCTGAACGTTGACTCAGGTCGTGTGGCATCTTGCCCTGCAGACGAATGACTGTAGGTAGGGCAAGTCTGCGAGCTGGTGTGGGCTGCCCATACTGCTGGTTTAAAGCTGCCATAGTGTCTGTAAAGGGGTAGT